>JAVJIF010033862.1:0-108288 GCA_038442645.1 Agave tequilana | reverse complement strand
TTTTTTTAAAAGCCTCTTCATCTTCTACATGCTTGTCTTTGTTTTCATGAATCATATTGTCTTTGCCCTTTTGAGTTGTGCCAATTTATTGGCAAATGAAACTATGAAACAGCAAAAGGGCTTGATGTAGAAATTGGTAGATGCTTGGAAACCTACCTGGCAATGAAACTGTGATCATCAGAAGAGCTTGATGCAGAGACTAGTAGATGGTTGGAGGCCTGAAAACCAAGGACTGATGAAATTTTTTTTCCCTCTGCTAATATAGTTGATGGGTTGGTTTTGCATTTGGTGATGGAAATTATCTCCGATGCTATAAAGTATATAGCAATATTGTGCTATTTCTAGTTGTAAACGCTAAATTGTTGTGGGCCCACTACACTGTTGGGTAGTCTATCTAACACTGTATATTTGGCACCGCATGATTTTGCCATCTTGATTTTGCATTACCCACTTCCCACCTAATAAACATATCTCTTTCTTCTTCCTTGGACTTCTTTATTTGTAGAGAGACATGATAAAGACATGCACTTTTCTCGCCCAGTCAACTTATAGGTCACCTTTTGTTTGGATTAGTTTAATTGTTTAAGTAAGTTTGATATCTGTATCTAAAAATACATGGGCTTTATGTTCTATCTGTACATATATCTTGAAGTGTCAATCATAATTCTATATTCATTTTCCCTTTCACTTATTTAGAAGTATTATATGATTGATTGCCTTGTTCCTACAGGATAATTTCAGTAGGCTGCACGACAGAAGCAAAGAAACTCCTAAGACAATGAAGCAACTCGGCAAGCTTTTTCCAATAAAAGTGACATCCAGCTACCACAGGTAAACACATGGTATGAAAATATATTGCATTATTGTGATATTACTGCATTGAATTCATGTACATAATATTTGAGCAATTTTGGGGCATTTCAGGATGAAGCTCAACTTCTAGATTGGAAACAACATTTGGACCGTGACGTTGAAACTCTTAAAGCCAAAACCAACATTTTGAGCATTCGTTCTGTAAGTTGTCATCCATTATTCTAAAAGCATTGTTAGTTGTTTGTTACTGGATGCTTATTCCGATTTCCCCGCAGCTAGTTACTTTCCTGGTTGACTAGAGGAGCTACAGTCTCCTTGTGTTGCTAGTTTTCATTTGTTGTCATTATTAATTATACATTTGGAGGCTTCTTTCTATAATTATAATCATCTTTATTGTTTTGATAGAACTTTAAAAGATTAGTTTTGGAATAGTTTCAACATGCAAACATGATATGATAGTGTGGTTCCTTTGTTTGTGTGTATGTCTGCGTATGATTTGAACACTTGTTATCCACTAATCAAGCGATTGTTTTATCATGGATGAACCATTATTTTTACAACCACTTGATGCCTAGTTGGGAGGGCAGGGAGCCAACTACTTAGAGAAATGAAACGCTTGTCTACTGCACTTCCACGTACGCATATGTAGGAAGATAATTGCAACATTTGAACACTAATGCATTGGTGTGATTCCGACACAGAAGATAGTTATCAATGAAGTTCTATACTGACTTCTTCAGTCAAGTTTATGGTTGTCCAGATCACCTCCTGCATTGTTATTTGTTGCCCATTGTGAGATTGTTGCTGTTGAGTAATCATTTTTCTCTGCTTTCTGCTGTTGATAACTAGCCTTGCTTCATCTTACTTTTAAATGCCTTTATATATTAATCAATACCTCACAGAGGGAATAATATGGCAAGTACAAATGTCCAATAATTTGTCATATCTATTTGTTTTTCTGTTAATAGTTTCAAATTTACGAAGCTCAAAGTCAGAGCGGTACCATTTTACTTGTATTTTCCTGTGTTTCATGCACCAATTCTGGCCTCTGCATGATTATGCTCCATGTTTTTTTGGTTGGTTAAATCTAATTTTTAAAAGTGTGCTGAATATTATATAAGCCATATTTCCAATTTGTTTCATTTGATTTATATTTGATTCTGTTAGTAGATCATAATGTGTTTGTGTAACGTCTTTCCGTGATCCATGTTTTTTCAGTTCTTAAACCGTATTGGATTGGAGTGCAGTGATCTTGAAACGATTTGCATAAAAGATCAAACACTTACAAATGAAAGTGAGTATTATTTCTATTTGAATTAGAGTATTATTCATTAGCTCATTGTGATTATCTTCTTCATTTTTGGGATTTGTCTTACAGGTGTTGATAAAATAGTTGGTTTTGCTTTAAGTCATCACCTTAAAAACAAGAGAACTGAAGCACTTTCCGAGGGTTCTAAGCTTGTGCTCTCTGGTGAAAGGTAGCCGCACTTTGACACTTAATGTCCCACAATTTTTTTTGAGACTTGAAATAATGTAATTCTACCTCCTGGCATAATAATGAGTTGAACTTGGCACTTCTTAGTTGAACTGGTGATGCGTTAACAATGTTTATGGCATTATTTAGAAATTTAAAAATCACGAGTTTCTTTTTCTTATATTCTAAAACTATTTTTTGGTGATTATGCCAGCATTAAATATGGATTTGATATGCTGCAAAGCATCCAGAGTGATGCCAAGAGTTCAAAGAAATCCCTCAAGGTGACATACTTCTCACTGTTTTGTTTACTGTTCTGACTTTGATTTGTATTTCTTTGAGGTTTCATTCTTTAAAACATTTTTATACTCAGAATTTTCATTGTTACCTCCTATTGCATGAAAATTGATATCTTATTCATTTCTATTAATTCTTCTTTCAGTTTTCCAATGTTGTAGAAGTTTCTATTTGTCTGCACTTTTCTGATTTAGAGTTCTTTCAGGATGTGGTTACCGAAAATGAGTTTGAGAAGAGGCTCCTAGTTGATGTTATTCCATCTAATGAAATCGGAGTTACATTGATGACATTGGAGCTTTAGAAAATGTGAGGACACACTTAAGGAGCTGGTGATGCTTCCGCTGCAAAGACCAGAATTGTTTTGTAAAGGACAATTGACAAAGGTTTAAATACTTTCTCCCTCTTCTAAATGCCAGCTTTCATATGTATTTGTGTGCTCGTGCTCTTCATGATTATCCCTATTGTTTTTTAGTTATTTTCCTTTTAATTTTCTCTTACTTCTATTAGTTTTTTCTACACAACCTTTACTAAACACTAAAGTTGATAAAATGGAAATGACTAAATGAAAGTTTTGATGCGGTCAGTTGCACGTCTTGTTGTTCTAAATTGGATGTATGACTGCGACTTGTTTAATAATGTTATATCCCAAACCCCCCCCCCCCCCCCCAAAAAAAAAAAAAAAAAACCAAAAAATAAAGAAAAAGAAAAAGAAAAAGAAAAGAAAAAGAAAAAAAATAAGGATGCTTGCTTGCCCTCTTATTATTAGCACACAAATTTTGTAGATATTTTGTGGGTCTAGTTTGATGAGGAAAAAATAGAGTTCTATTGCTTGGGCAGGTTTTCTGTAGTATATATATTTCTCATATTCTAAATCCTGTAACAGTAGTAATGTCACAAATTATTCCTTGTTAGAGACACCTAATGTTATTTGGAACTTGCCATACGAGTAGTTTCTAGCTAATTATTGTTATCAAGCTACGCACTGTACCTTCTGTGAACATGAGTTTCCAAATCCTTTCCCAGGACATCTGTCCACATTGATGAGGTTTTGTGATCCTTAAATAATAACGTGAGCCCCAGATCCTGTTTGAAACTCCATTGGACATGGCATTCACTGTAGATGAGTTCTCCACAACTTTACGCTTACTGCAATTCCTATCTAATGTACTCTACAACAGAAGTTTTTTTGGATTTTGTACATGTATATTTTTTTGTGGATCATTTCAATTTAAGTTTCCATTAAAAAAAAAGTAAAAGAAAGCAACTAAATTGTATTGTTTGTGTAGAGGTCTGAGTAGACTACGAGAATTTGTATTGTATATTGACCTGATAGAGAGAGATTTTTTTCATGTTGTATTGGGTTGATGGTAGCGCAGTTCACATTGATGCCGATGGCTCGATGTCAAGTTTACCACCTCATTGATCTTATGTTTAAAAGATAATTTTATTAGTGACATTAGTTTAATCAGTAATCATGACAGCCTTGCATTTGTCCCTGTCCTTAGATTTTGATGGTCACTAAACCCTTGAATCCTTATGTCAAATTTGGAGTGGCTTTGCTTCTACTTGTAAGATTTTTGCCTCATCCTTTCCTTGTATTCCAGTCGAACCTCCAGAACCCAATAAACAGATCCAGGGAGTTCACAAAAAGAATGTTGGTTGTATGGAGATCTCTGAAGACTCAGAATGAATTGTGATGAGAACATCACGTGCTACATCCATCCACTCAGTTCTAGTTTATTTTGCTTTATTTTATTTTATTTTAGTTGTTTTTCTCTTTCTTCGTTTTAGTATCACATTGGTTAAATCATGAGACTGGACTTTTGTGAAGCCTATAAAATAGGCCTTTAGATTTCTTTATTGGTGGTCAACGAATGAATGAAAAAATTTCAGTTAAATTTCTTGAGTTTTGAGTTCTTGAGATTGGGGTGTGAAGCCTGTGGTGTAAGGGGTGTGAAGCCCAAAATTTATCTTGTTCTTATTTCTTTTCCCTCAACCCTAATCTTCTCTTTCTATTTCTTTTCCAAAATCCTAGTTTCCTTTTCCATTGATTGAAGATGATTGTGATGCACCTGTATTGCATCAATTGTATCTTGTATTGATCCATCAAAATTTTACTGCTTCAGAATTGATGCTATTGGAGTTCATATCGATGCTGATGGGTCCATGTCGAGTTAATAACCTCGCTTGTAAGAATAATTTTATTAACATCATTAGATAGCCAGTTATCAATTATCATAGCCTCATGTTTGTCTCTGTCCTTGGCTTTGGTGGGCAATCAAACATTGAATCCTCGTGAGCTTTTTGTGGGTTCTGCCTCTTTCTTCCATCTATTCCAGCTGAACATGGTCATTTAGTGTGTTGAATACCTCCAGAACCCAGTGTATAAAAATCCAGCCTGCCACCCTTTGCCCCCACCCTCTTTCTCTTTCTCCACTGTTATGCTCATGTGGTAGAGTGCACTGTTAAGTTATTGAGGTTCAAGAATGAAGCTGATGGCACATGATGTATAGGTGATGTGGGATGGACGGAAGGGATTTTAGGATTTGTGTGGGGATTTTGGTGGAATTGGGGTAGAACGTGGGATTAGGGATTGGATATGATCACGGATCACAATCTGATTTTGGCTTCACGTCTGATTCAATTCAACCCATGAGATTAAACCAAAACACAGAGATTTCCATAGAGAAACAATTTTTTATCAGTTCATTCTCTTCAAAATTCAGTACATGGTTATATATAGTTTACAATATGTGCACCATACGTGTAACTATTGATAAAATCAAAACTACTCAAATCAAATTCAAATAACGCCTAAATCTCAACCAAATCTACTCAAATTTGAATTAAAAAAAAATCTTAAGTCCTACTAAATCTTAACCGTTTGATTCCTCCATCATTCTCTTCGGCTTGAAAACATTCATCCCCAATGAATGTAGTGATAGATACAAGGTAAGCACATCCGGGTCGAACCACATCATGCATCCTAAATTAGGGCAAGGTGGTGGTCGGAGAATCAATACTAATGCATCATGGTTGAACAAGGTGGTGGAGGTAGAACTGACTTCTGTGGCAAACTGACTATGAAGGATGGTAGGTCGAGCCAATCATAGGTAGCAGAAAGATGCGAATCCATGATGAACATTGAACAGACTGCACTTTGCTCCATGAGTAGACTGATATCCTGTGATCCTGTCTCTTGTAGAAAGATCTGCAATGGGTCGTAGACGTCAGACGATTTTAAGGATAATGAGGCTCTCGTAACTGTCAGATGACATTAGCTTCGTGGTAGACTCGACTGGAAGATCTACAAGGGTCTTAATAAGAGGCTCTTTCACTTCTGGCTCTGGCTTTAGTTTTGGTTTATCAACACGTTCTGAATCTGGGTCGTAAACAATGTCTCGACGAATATTGGAGGTTCTGGATCTGGATCAACCTTGGCAGCATAGCTTGCTAAGAGCTTTCCCACGCTAGTTAGGATCTTCTTATATTTAATGACTAGATCGCTAAGTTGTGACTTCTCCAGTTCGAGTTCCTGCTCAATATTAGGCTCTTTGCAATAAACCTCAGATGCATAAAGGTGTGGAGCATACAAAGTATAAAGATCTTTTAAGACAAACTAACATCGACAATCGATATGGCTGTCTTTTCCCCAAAATAAGCTTTCCGACCAGTTTCATTTGGGCATAGCGGCACTTCTGTTCAGATATCAGGGAGAAATAACTGAAGAATTCTTCAAGATTATCTTCTCACTTTTCATACCCATAATGATCGCTAGAACTCCGAAAACATGTGAGAGCTACATGCATATCCCATTCAAATTTTCTTTTCATCACCATCAATATGTATATATCTGCTATAAAAGTAAAATTTCATGAAGAAAATTCAGTTCATAAGCTCAGAACTTACCCAAGAATCTTAGCGGCTCAAACTGGGCTCAAATCAGGCTGGAAACGGGGTCTGAAACGCTGATCTTCTGCTGCAGGAATAGTACTGGCACCAAACAGAGGCTTGTAAAAGTCAGATTTGTTGTCCAATTACCGCGAACTTTCCCAATATCTCCAGGACTCAATCACGTATCCAACGCTTCAGACGGAACCTGAATCGGACTCTGACGGGCGATGAAATGGCCTTTGTACTGTTGTGCGCTGTTGCAGGATTGAGTTGGCTTAGTCGAATTTTTCGACGCACGATGAACAGAGTCGCGATGAACAGTGCCTCATGAAAAATACCACGTGAACAGTGCCGGGTGAACAATGCCATCGATGAACAAGAAGATTTTGGAATTTTGGGTTTTTTATTTTTTTCTAGAAATTTCAGATGGAAAAAGGGAGATAAGGAATTTTCACCATGATACTAAATTGATATGGGACAACAGGAATTTTAGAGTTTGTGGTGGGGATTTTGGTGGAATTGAGAAACAACAGGGAATTGAGGATTGGATATGATCATGGATTGCAACCTGGATCTTGGCTTCACTTCCTGATTTGATTCAATCTATGAGATTGAATCAAAACACACAAGTTTCTATAGGGAAAGACTATCAATTCATTTTGCTCTTCAAAATTCAGTACATGGTTATATATAGCTTACAATATGTGTACCACATGTGCAGTTATTGATAAAATCAAATCTATCAAAATGTAATTGAAATAACTCCTAAATTTTAACCAAATCTATTCAAATCTGAATTTTAAAAAAATCTTAAATCCTACTAAATATTAACCGTTTGATTCCCCTGTCAATAGGCCCTGCAGATATTAGAGCTCTATCAATCCCAATGTTCTACTTCTATGATATGATGAAAGTATTACATGATCTCAAACAAATTGGAAAACAATTTTGCTTGGTCAAGAATCTGAAGATGCCTTTCTTAGTGGGGATATGCTTATTTACATGTTTCTATCTCTTACTATATCACCAACTATTCTGGATATCGTCTGTAATTCTATTTGCTAAGCTGTTGTCTGTATGTAAGAAGAGCCATCTAACTGGATAGCAGACTAATCGCTGATGCGCTGCATAATGTACTAATACAAACTAAATAATAGGTGCAATACATTCTAGATATGTTGGCAAACTTTCTGTTTGTGTTGTTAATCCACATTAATTAATCCACACACTCTGGCACTTATCTTACAACATGGAATTCTACCCTCTGCTCATATCAGTTAAAAATGAATTGGAGGATCCCTTTATTGGATTAGAAGAAAAAAAAAAAAAAAAAAATCTGATATTACGGCCATTGATCTCACATCCTTTTGATCCTTTCTTCTAGGATTTCTGTTAAATCATTAATTTTTAAGGATACTATTATATCCCATGTCCTGCAAGCTTGAAATCTTATTAGTATTCAGATGATCAAAGAGATTGGTAATTTCCTCTTTAAATTTCAATTCCTCAGCAGCATATGTCCACTTTACCTTTTGATTGATCATAAGTTTCTTCCACTAGGATATAAGAATATGCTTCGCACTTTCCATTCCACACATGTATTACTTTGTAGCGGCTTTCTTGTTTTCTTTAACAAACCCAATTCATCACATTTATATTACTCTTCAGCCTTGCAAAGGAATATTGCTTTTTGGTCCTCCTGGTACGGGGAAAACAATGCTTGCTAAAGCCGTTGCTACAGAGGCAGGTGCAAACTTCATCAACATATCAATGTCGAGCATCACTTCAAAGGTGCACTATTCTTATTTGAACAACGATCTTTAGCATGGTTCTTTTTCTTTGTTGCTTATCAAACTTGATACCCAATCTGTTTTTTTTTTTTTTTGTAGTGGTTTGGCGAAGGGGAAAAATATGTCAAAGCTGTTTTTTCATTAGCGAGTAAAATTGCTCCCAGCGTCATTTTTGTAGATGAGGTCAGTGCAGTGTGCTGGTATCATTATCTTATCAACCCAACGTCAGGCCCCGCATTTGCACAGTTCACCTTTGTTACACTGTTTGTTCTGGATCTATACCTTATTGTTTCTTGTTGTAATTGTCCCTGCTGATATTTTGCTTTTATTCTGCAGGTCGACAGTATGTTGGGTAGAAGAGAGAATCCTGGGGAACATGAAGCCATGCGCAAGATGAAAAATGAATTTATGGTGAACTGGGATGGGCTTCGCACAAAAGATAAAGAACGTGTTTGGTCCTCGCTGCAACAAATAGGCCTTTTGATCTTGATGAGGCTGTTATAAGGAGGCTTCCTCGGAGGTGAAAATTAGCATTATAAAGACACAATATGTTGCTCCTTGTTGATTCATTAAGGAAATGCATTTCTTATGATTTTGATGTTGAAACATCCTTAACAGGTTAATGGTGAACTTGCCAGATTCATCAAATAGAGAGAAGATTCTCAGGGTTATTCTGGCTAAAGAAGACTTGGCACCCGATGTTGAATTAGAAGCAATTGCAAACATGACTGATGGATATTCAGGAAGCGACTTGAAGGTTTGTTTTGTCTCACTTTGTTTAACTTATCAGGTATTAATCAAGAGAGCTTACATGTTTTTTTCAATCTTTTGGTTTTAGAATCTCTGTGTTACTGCTGCACACTGCCCCATTAGAGAGATTTTGGAAAAGGAAAAGAAGGTCAGTTGTCCAGTATTTGATATTTTTGTTTAAATGGTTGAGCCCATATCATATGTCTTATCTGTGCATCTACATATTTAGTTGTTATCACATGAAGTGACAAAATCCATTTATAGTTGTGCATCACAGCGCACATATGAGTTAGACAACACATTTTCTGTCAAAGAAACTTAACATGTTCTCCACAGCCCATTCACCTATGAGCCACCATTACTTTTATTCCCACACTCTTCTTTGTTTGACATTTGACCTGCTCATATTCCATAGCAAATACAGGGGGGAGGTGTGCCAAAACTATATTTAATGTAAAATTGTATTCCAACTTCTCTCTATATATCTTTATCTATATATTTGTACGTTCATACATAAATACATGTATGTTTTATGTTTTACATACATACACAGAGGCATGCATATGTACATACATATGTACACATTTATGTGTGTGTATGCATTTTCCTCTAAAATGCGAGAGAGCACCCTAACCCCCCCCTAACAAATATCACACTGTGAACAGATATAACTATCAACTTGAGTGCTTACTTTCCCTTACCCATTTTGATGAACTAATACTTTTTCACCTGCCCAAAGGATCTCTCTCTCTCTCTCTCTCTCTCTCTCTCTCTCTCTCTCTCTATATATATATATATATATATATATATATATATATATATATATATATATATATATGAGGAATCTGTACCTCAGCCGCCAGCTGAGACACTCTCTCAGCTGGCGCAACGTGACTAAATTTCAACCACAATTTTGGGTGCTGGTACCAATCGCAGTTTTTTATGAGGACTGTATTAAGTCCCAGTGTTTTTATGAGAACTGTTGTCATGGTCGCAGTCTTTTCTAAGAACTGTGATCAAGGTTACAGTCTTTTTCTGAGGACTGTTACCATGGTTGCAGTCCTAATTACACTGAAAATATATGATTTTTTAGGACTGCGATCATGTTGCAGTAAGTTGTGATCATATTGAAGTGACAGCTGAGAGAGTCTCTGTCAGCTGGCGTCTCTCTCTCTCTCTCTCTCTCTCTATATATATATATATTATATATATATATATATATATATATATATATATATATATATATATATATATATATATATGAAACATGCATGTTTGTATCACCTGAAGCTTCTTCAACCTCATTCTCTTAATTAACTTCGAAACTAAAATAAGCAACCATAACTATCATTACTGGATACTTGCTGGTGTATGTGGTGCTTTTTGTTTAGGTGCTGAAGCAGGATAATTTTGTTTGTTTCTTTTTTATGTATTTATGCTGGTGGGAGGTGGAAGCATTGCACTTGTCATTGTGCTTTAAGTTTGTGTTTGTCATTTCTTCGATTTCTTCCCTTTGATAGTTAATTTTGTCTGTATGCAGGAGAGGACTTTAGCGCTAGAGGAAGAAAGACCTCTGCCTCCATTGCGTTGCAGCGATGACATTCGTCCCCTCAATATGGATGACTTCAAATATGCTCATGAACAGGTATTTCTTTTTTCATGTGTAACTATTCTGATTTCCTGAAGCGGATTAAAGAAAATGTTTCTGTGATGTATGTTATAACTGAAACTACTCATGTTCAATTAGGGATGTAGGCAATTGATTTATATGCGAGCAAGCCTGATTCCATAGGTAGGAATTGCAGATTCTTACAGGATACCTATGTTAGAAACCTAATCTTCAAAACACCATACCCTCATCCTTAGAATCACAAGGTTCTTAGCGAGCACATAGACACATCACATGCGCACACAATGTACTCATGCTTTGGTAACCTTTGACTATTTTTTCTAAGGTCAACTTCCTTAATATAAAAACATTGCTAGAAATTTATTGTTTTCCTTTGTGTGTTTGTGAAAACCTAACGTATATGTGGTTCATTGTGTGTGCTTAAATAGGTTTGTGCTAGCGTATCATCTGAATCCACGAATATGAGTGAGCTCCTACAATGGAACGACCTGTATGGTGAAGGTGGATCAAGGAAGAAGAAAGCGCTTAGCTACTTCATGTAAAGGGGGTTTATCCATTATGCGTGTACAGCCCTTTCCCTTTTCCTTTTATTTCAACAGTCCTGCAAAGGTCGGGAGGATTAGCGGCAGATATATAGAGGATGGCAGAGCCGGGTTCCTGGTGTATATGATATCATATACATGTTGAGTCATTTGATCAATCTCTATACTTGTACCAAAGTTTTAACTGATCTGAGAAAATTGAGACAGGTTGCTTAATGTTATTTCATTTCATTTAGTTTAATTTTCTTTTCTTTTGTCCCTTTTCATCTGTAATTTGGTGGCACTCTTTTGAGGAGGCCTCTCTCTGCTTGTACATACAAATACAATCCCCTCAAAGGAGATTGAATCTTTGTGCTATTATTTGTTCTTGGTTTTCTTTTTTTTCTTTCCTTATCTTTTTTTTCTTTAAAATTTGTGTCAGGGTGCATACTTCGTTTTTCAATGGTAGGTATATTGTCTATTATTTGCTGTAAACAAATAATAGCTTGTGAGCTTGGCATGAATCGATTGTCTTTTCCTTTATGTTGTTATTCCGTTGTTCGCTCCATTCAACTCGAAACAAGCTCTGATAAAACTGGAGCCTGGTCGTGAATTTATTTCATTTTCATTGGGTTTTGACCAGCTGTTCTTAGAATTTTGTCAGATCAACATCACCAGCACGCATTGGCCGAGTTTTGAATTTGATACTGTTGTTTTGTGCACCACAGTGGTGCTCATCTTGCTTCATCCTGTTCTTCGGCAAAAAATGCATCTGTAACAAAGTATAGTTTGCGCTGTGGGTCAAGAGATTAAATGCTGTTGTGCTGAGGAAGATGCAGCTTCTCTATGAAATCAATCTTGGAAATGGTATTTTGAGAGGAGGAATCAGAAGCAGGAAGGATCATATAGATTAAATCTTCTTTCCAGTTGAATGCAGGTTGCCTGCTGCTATGTGCAACACGGAAGAGCATCAAACTTTTTTTCATGATTTTGTGATCATGAAAAACTTGGAAGAAGAGCAGTAAAGTTGGCGAGAAAGGAGATCGCGTCCATGCCAACTGTGCTCAGAATCTAGTGATTATTGCATTGCATTGAAATGTTAATTGCACAACGGTGGAAGTACATACATGCACAGGCACGCACAGTCGAATGACACCCTTATTTATAGCTCACACCTCAAATATTATGCACATCAAATTGTTTCCTTAGCTTTAAACGAGCTGGACAACGGCTGCAATCCTCAGGGTTCCACCTTGAAGGAGATCTCCAAGCTCATCAAACAACAGTGCGGTGCGCCATCCCCATCCTTTTGGAGCTTTGGGTAACTGCGTTCCTGCTTGCTTAAAGCTCCCAAAGACCATAACTTCTCTTTTTGATGGACAAATCAACTATATGGGACAAGAAGAAGCATGGTAACATTAATTTCTCTCCTCATTTCAATGTATCAAGGTTAGAGAACAGCACAGAAATTGTTCGGCTAAATTAACACTACCTGATAGCGAGCTGTCACCTTCTCCCGAGTATCGACATACATATGAACCTTACAAAAAGAAATAAAAGGTCAGTGCTAAAATACCAGGCTCGTAATAATTCTTATTTAACAATCTTCACCTTTCTGAAGGAGTCTGCTACCTCAGCTTTGCGTCTGTGAAGGAACAATCCTGAACAACAAACAATTCAAATGTTAGATCCATCCTTCTCTCTATTTCCTTCTGATGGAAAAGATCAGAGATATTTCGACAGTTCCTAATAGAATAGATTAAGAAATTACCAAGTGTACGACGTCCCTGAGGATCCTCGTCATTGAAAGCCTGGACATTTACCTGTAAGGGAATCAAGACTTTCCAATCACTACTCGTTAAAGGGTAATTCTGATGGAAGAAGAAAAAACAAAATTCTGCACCTTCCACAAAGATCCGGCATAAAATACTTCAGGTGAATGCTTCACTTGACCATCATTAAGCCTGTGCACATCTTCAAATTCCACCCTGAGATTTCAATGATGGATTGTTGTCAATGAAAACAAAAGCTTAAGTTCTTTCAGTGGATAGTTCAAACACAAAGGCCTAGTATATAATGACTAAAAGGATCAGTGGCATTTTTGCATGGAATCAGCTGTGTGCGTACTAGTAAAGGTTAGTAGTCGGTACTTGTCACTCTAGGTTTCAACACGGCCAACTAACTAGAGATCCTTGGGAAAAGAAAAATTAATCACCTTAGCAACCAGAAATCAGGTAAGAGACCATAAAAACTATTTGCATGGTAAAAGAGAATGATGCCAACCAAGCGCTGAAGCATTTCTTGAACCCATATAATCAACATGGTTTTGAGCATGAGAAATGACAGGGTATGGATACACTAAAAAGAGTAAATTATATACAAACTTCTAAAGACTACGTAAAAATTATCCTTTGGTTCAATTCATACATTGGAAAACAGATAAATGGTCAAGATTGCAATCACAAAAATTCCCATAGCTTCATGCTTTCACTGGACTAACTAGGAAAACTGGTGCAGGTAAGGTTTAAGTTGACGGTACCTATGTTTTGGTTTCAAGCACATAAGAATTCAAACTCATCTACAGTCACAAGAGCTTGTGGGGAATAAGAAAAATATGGTAATTGATGTTATCATTAAAATATCAAACATAAAAACCGGAAGGCGTAACATGTGCAAGAAATGGCTATTAATATGTGTTAAGCAGCAACAGCTGATACTGATTGTAACAAAAATTATTTCAGAGGTATTATGCAAAAGATGATAGATCTCTAGAATTCTACCTTTATCCATAATTCAGAAATGTAAAACTCAAGGGTACAAATCAAACTTCACTGAAAGCAACAAAGAACTAAAGCAAATTAGGCGAAAGGGAAGCCAAGGTCATCATACCCAAAACGAAATGGAGGAAAATGCCGAAGAGGGGTTTTCAAATCCAAGGATATAGATGGACCCTCGGAACTCTCCCACTCTAATCCAACGGTATGGTCCTGTGATTCTAACATTTGTACTGGGATGCCATTAGTATTTGGAATGGGCGCTACCCCAGCAAATCTACCATGTAAATCTTGTTCATATACTTCAGTTTGCTCTGTATTAACATGAACAACATTGCTACCTTGGCTAAGATTAACTAAAGCTGTCAATCCATCTCCTGACAGGTCACCATTAAGATCAACTCTGGCTTCTGATTCATCATTAGCAAGTGACTGCTGGCAATTCCGGTTGCCAAGGCCAAAAGGTACACGAGAGAAAACATACCGCGTTGGAGGCCAAGCAGCACCAGGCATACATGTATTTCCTCTTCCAATGCCGGCAAGCCCATCTATGGCGCCCCTTACATGGACACGTACAGGCCCAAATAAGCCACTCCCTTCACCCTGAGGATCAGCTAAGTAAACATTCCCCATATTCCCAGTTATGTTTCGGTCATGCTCTTGCCGGTAATAACCGATAGGACCACCCCTTGTGAAGAATACCCATAAGACTGTCTACAGGCACATCTCGCGAGGCAGCAATTTTTGCAGGTATCAGCTGCTATTGTTTGCACCCTTTGACACAGAAGCATCTGCATCAAAATTCAGTGAGTCAGTTAGATATTGTCATGCGCAGCCATGGCTATTTATTTGTCTATAAGAACAATCAAAGATATTGATTATTCTAGAATGTCCTATACTAAACATGTCCTGACCTGTAGCCAGAGGCCATCATTCACTGCTTTGCATGGAAAGCCCAACTCTTCAAGCTGCTTTCGAACATTTAACAGTGCTTCGAAGGACATGTTACAATAAAGAAGAGAACCTCCTTCAAAGACGTTAATAAATGCATCATATTCTTCACCTTGTATGCTCCAGCTCCCTGTGGCACTTTTGACCTGTCCCCTACCTACTATTCTACCTCCCCAAAGAGGAGGCATGTTGCATCTTCCCCAATCATTAGAGATTGCCCCACTAGTAGAGAAGCAGTCACTTGACTGATCCCTGGGAAACCAGGCATTATTATTATGTTGGTAACAGGTGTTCTCTCCTGATGGTCCTTCCATAGCACCCTCACTTCCTGCCATTCTGTTTACTTCAATACCATTACGCATATCAACAAAAGAGCCAAACACTTTGGTTGGATCAATTCCCGGTTGCTCCGTCTTAGTGGAATATCTTGAATCCAGCATAGGCTGAGTGCAAGTTGGTTGTTGATTTGACACCGACTTGGAATAAGACACGTTGGTTTGCAGGTCTACAACGCAATCTGCAAGCTCAACCAGAATGTTATGAGCAGCTGTATGTCCTTCGAAGTTGTATTTTATGCCCATATGTTCTAGTTCTGACTCCATAAGATGCTTACCATGGTCACCTGCTAAGTTCTTGCCTTTGGTACAGATGACGCAGAAGAAGTCATTCCCGTTTCAGAAGTAGAACTTTCACGTTCAGCCTGGTTTGCCTCAGAAATGGAACATTTCGCAAGTAGTGTATACAAAGCAAGTTCAAACCTACATGGAAAAGGATTGGGTGCTTTAGCAACTTCAAGGAATTATAGTAGAATTTTGAGTAGAAAACTTTATGCCACTTGCAAGTCATATACCGTTTCTCCTCGTTAGGTACCCAGAGTTCATCGGAAGTAAGCAGGGCATGCAAAGTTTGAGATGAAAGCTTTGGCAATACCTAATTAACAATTAAATATGCATTATTGGATAGCATTAGGGGGGGATAACAAGGCTGAAAGTTTTCTATAAGAGAACAAAAATAGTTGCATTTAGTTGTAGATAAATCACCATCTTAGTGGATGAAGTCTATTTCCCATTAATATGGGGTTTGACACATGGAGCACTGCTTTCTGAGTCAGCTCCATGGGAGGACAGACCAACATAGTGCATAATGGGTAACATGAAAAGTGAATAAGCTACATTATAGTTTCCACTTCTTATAAAAGTAGATGACAAATATTTCACTTCGTTAGCTTGTCATCTGTCAACCAAGGTAAATCATGCACGTAATGTAAGAGAACTCCCAGACATGGGGGTACACACCGTAACAAAGAAACCTATAGAAACCACCACCACCACCAAAACCACACACACAGGAAGGCGGCTCAAAGTCTTAACCCATTCTGTTTCTCGTTTACATATTTTAGAAAATCTAGATTAGATCTTTCAACCAAGGTAAATCATGTTGGGCTATAAAGAGATATCATGCTCAGAAGATGAGTGTAGCTGAGATGCACATGATTCGTTGGATGTGTGGTAATAAGAGGAGAGATAAGGTGATGAGGATATTCTTACTAAGATAAGCGTAGCCCCTATAGAAGAGGAGATGAGAGAAAACAACCTACGATAGTTTGGTCATGTGCAACGTAGACCTACAGATGCAACAGTCCAGCGAGTAAATCTTATCAACTTGGGGCAAGTTAAAAAAGTGAAGGGGAGATTGAAGAAAACATGGATGTAGGTGATACGACAAGATATAAAGGCTAAAGGTCTTAATGAAGGCATATTGCTCGATAGGAATGAGTGGAGAAAGCTGATCCATGTGCCCGATCCGGCGTAATTCTCTTTTGGTTCATGTAGCCTACCCCAAATACTTGGAATAAATGGCTTAGTTGTTGTTGTTGTAGATTAGATCTTTCCTGATTCCTGTTATCAGTTAAAAAAATAGGACCCCAGATAGAAATCAGAAAAGAAATCTACAGTAAAAAAAATATTTACAAGATAAAAGCCTGTTTGATTAGATAAAGCAGCTATACATAGCTGAACAAGAGCACTGCAAAACAACCATTGAAGCCAGGATGCCAGGTAGAAATGCAAATAGAAGTGTACACTCAAATACAAGTTATAACATGAAGCTTGTTACCTCTCTTAACTCTGTTGTGCCACTTTGACAAAGGTAGCCCCAGCAAGCATTTCTTACACGTTCACCATGTATTCCATAGTCTTGGCTCTCTGCAAATACCTGGTCAGAAACAAGATGCAAATTATGATGTCACAACACAATATCCTTCAATAACCTAGCCCAACCATATCCAATACCAAGAAATTGTACCACACCTGATAAGCTAAGAAGTTTGAGGTCCACAGTTCAGAAATGATGAAATCCGTGCAAATTGCACATAGATCCTGCAGTAAAGCCACAATAAGTGAGAAAAAAACAAAACAAGTCAAAGAATGACAAAAAAGGATAACAAAACACTTGTTAAATGAGCAGAAAATGCAACCTGAAGATCAAGAAAAGATGCTGCAGCAAGAACACGGAAGGCATTATCATCATTAAGCTTGGGGTGGCGACCATAAAGATATGCCAAGGCCATTTCTATCGACTCTGAGTTGACATTGGCATCATCGATATGCAAGACCACAGTTGGTGCACTAGCCTCTTTCCAAGGACCATGAAGCATGTTTCTGTTATGGAAAATCAATTAAACTAATGCAATTAAACTTCTTATGCTTTGCATCAAACAAAGACTCAACTCAAAATTGCACAGATGTCTGTGGTTCCGCACATGGTTATAGTTTCGACTCATATAGATAAATTATACACTGATCCTTTTCATACTAATTCTATTACTACTGCAGCCACATTTGAGACCATTACCAAAAAAGGTCATTCAAAAGCTACAAGAGGCATTATAGTACAATGGTATAATGTTAACCTAACTTAAATACTAATGGGAAGAGAAGGAGGGGGTGTGAAGCTAGCTTTTTTGCTCTGATTCCATTCACCGCTAGTTTTCTTGTTGTTCTTCTCTTAGGTGGGATCAACAAGATTAAAATTTTGAGATTTGGTGAGTCAATAAGGGTTTCTTAATAGGATTGATAACATGCATCCACTTGGATTTGCATCAGTCTATTGAAGTAGTATCAATTAATTTGTTCAAAATTCTGGCCGAGTTTATTTGGACCTAAATTGCATGCAATTAAACTGAGAGGATAATTTGGAGATCCAAGGAGTTCAATGGTCACGTGCAAGCAAGTCTACATGAGCAAAATGGCTTGTAGCCAGGTGCTCATATGCTAGCACATTGCTTTACAACCTACCTTGCACAAAGAATTCAGGGTCAATATGGGGATGGGAGAGAATGGGGTAAAATGCGCGCGCGCAGGAGCAGGCAAGCAAACATCTGCATGTAATTTTCTAAAGAATCAGAATTCCCAGTTCTTTATTATTTGATGTCAAAAGGAAATGTAAAATATTACTGGAACAGAAAATAAAAGGGTAAAAGGGGGATAATGTAAACCACACAAAACATACAAGAAAACGATACAATAAAAGCTTTTCTAGAGAAAGTGAGAAACATGAACAAGAAGATCACAAATTTGCACATCAGAATGTCAATACCGATCAGGAATTTACGCCAACAACAAAAAGAGTAAATCAACTATAGAGAACTGCACATTAGGAACTGTTGTTAGGACAAAGTGACAAACAATATATCATCAATATCATCTGTAAATGACATTTAAGAAACTTCTTAACTCTCCTACACATATTTTTAAAAACAATTCTATAAGGAATCTAGAAATGAGGATACAATGAAATTGAGAGCATTTAAAGTAAGGCTAAGGTCATCAATCAATCAATCACTCAATTGCGACTTGCGAGTACTAATGAAGCATATTTAGCCAGTTGTTACCTAGAAATGAAGCATCAATATAACATAAATTCACTAAAATTCTTAAACATATCAACTTTTTTGCAGAAATTTCTAAGAGGAAGGAATTAAGAGCGCAATGAAAAAGTTAATGCTACAAGTTTCACTAATTACAAGTGATAATAATAAAACATATGAAAATAAATCAAACAAGCTTTCAACTTTAACACTGGGCACCGATCAATTCATCGAAAAGTTCAATTTTTCTTCTACAACTATGGAAATTGATGAATTTCAATCTGACCTGAAGTAGGAACTACGAGAGAGAATAAGGCGATGGAGGTGGTAAGTGGACCCCATGGCTTCAACCACGACATCAGAGAACGCCCCATTATTGAACCCCTCGATCTGGATGTGATCGCACAATGAGGCGAGATTGCAGTCCAGCGCTCGGAGTTCGCCGGCCGTCCGATCGTTACCGGACGTCTGCGGCTGCTGCTGATGCTGCTGAAGAGAGGAAGAGGCTGACAACGCCGGCAAAGGCACCGCCGGCTGGACAGTCGCCATTCCCGCTCGGATCGGAGGGTCTGTGTCGAATTCACGATTGTGCCATTGATTTTTGTTTGATTTTTTTAGGGTTTTGAGCGGAGAATGAGGGAAGATGATAAAGGGAATGAGGGGGGCATTAAAATGCGGTGAATATTTTTTTTCCTCCTCTTGAGGCTGAGGAAAGTGAGAAGTGGATCCGGTTTATTTGTCAGATCCGTACCCGGATGCGACACCAGTCCGAAAATTTAAAAATTAAAATCTTTATTTTTTGGCCTCTAGATTAATATACAAAAATTAATAATTAATTCAGTACAAATCTTTCATTTTCTTTTCTTTTTACAATTTGTTATAGGTATCCAATGAGAAAAGTTCTTGATTATTGGAAAATTATCCCCTTTTTTTAACGTTTTGAATTGGAGATTGAAAAACTCTAATTTCAAATTCTACAACCTTGCAAAAAAAAAATAATATATATTTTAATCAAATGTGAGTAGAAAATACAAGCTAAATTACATTAAGGAGATACTTAAATATCTTATTGTTATTTTTATTGTACATAAATTCTTATAGTGTTTTTAGGAAAATACAACATGCACAACATGTTAACAATAGAGCTAAAAAGACAAAATTGTCCTCATCTTCTAATTCTATTTTCTTGACAAACTTTAAGTTTCAAACCCTACTTTTCGAAGAAATACAACATGAGAAAAATATGATTAAAATTTCTTCAAGAAAAGATAACACATGATGATTCCGAAAAGATTATTTTATATTTATAAAATTTCTTTGTGATGGTTTGAATTTCTCCAAGTTAATTCCAAACAAGCTTTATATAATTTCAAATTTGTCCTAAAATTATTTTCTAAAGTGATTAGGGGCGGTAATTCTCAAAGGAAATTTCATAGAATAATAATAATAATAAAATATGTTAAAAAGATGGAAAGAGTTAGAAGAGGACAAGTATTGACTTTGTAGTTCATGGACTTTGAGAAATGAGATAAATAAGGTTTAAAGAATAAAGATGGAGAAGAGAGTATAATTGTACAAAAGAATCACATGTTTTTCACATGAAAATATTCTAAAGAATATTATAAAAATAAACTAATAGAGGGTATCAAAGTGTTAAGAGATAATACTACAAGGTATTTATGTGCAACAAAAAAGTCAATAGGGTATTTAAATGCAATATCTATGAAACTTTAGAGTATTAAAGTGCAATTTAGCCTAAAATATAAGTATAAGTATGATATACGATTATAAATAATAAATATTATTTCCCCCAGCTTATTAAGTACTTGGAGTTCTCTAATTCAATTCAACACAAGATTAGTTTTTTTTGGCAAGCTTTAATTCACAAATTCATTGTTGTAATATAATTAGCAAGAGGATTTTATCACTATGTTATAGTAAAACTCACAGATTCATAAATACTTAAATAAGTACAAACTCATATTTTTAATATTAAATTTAATCAATTATAATATCATAATGATACAAATTAAAATATTAGGTCATAGTAGTCCCTGATTTCTTGATCCTTATATAAGTATAAATACATATACAAAGATATAAAGACATACCAACCACTAGTATGACCTAATGGAGAAGGAATCCAAATTCTTCATTCTATATAGTTGCATATCAATTCATAAAAATTAAAGCTTTCCATGCTTCACATGTCACAAATAAAGGAAAAGAATAAAGGAAAATTTATTTTGACCAGGTACTTGCTCTCAAGGATTTGATGCCCTGACTCCAATCCAACCATTTTTTTCCAAGATTTGGGGACTTGCAAGCACTATTTTCTAAATCCTATTTAGTTATAAAAGATTCTCATCTCTCTTGAAAATTAATTAATGCTTGTACTTCAATGCAAGTATAATCAAACAATATCAGAGGCCATATGATGTCTCAAAGGATATAGAACTTTTGCAGTGTTACTTTTTTTGTTCCTTTCTTTCATTCCAATATTTTTTTTTTGAGAGATCAAGTGGCCTATTTTACCTACAACATGAGAAAATTCCTCTGAATATGTTTGGCTTTCTAATTGAAATCAGTAATCACTCCTATCACAACCAAATGCTTCTACTGCATACTTACATCAAGAAAAAAACATCATGATACATATGGTGCTCTAAGAGATTGGTTACAAATTCTTGATCACATGCAATTTCATGTCTAATTTCCGAAGACAAAATATCTTGTATTTATCAAATTGATATACACATAAAAGTAAGTGTGATTGTAGTACAGTGGGAAACCTCTTTTTGCAGTGGACAGAAGTTTGGAATACGAATTCTACTTGTATTAGGTTACGATCTATTTTCTAAAAAAGATATGTACACATATAAGAACACGCTTTTTATTTATACTAGTACAAAACAGACAGAAAAGTTTCCATCTCAACCACTGAATGAAAGAATGTGATGAGCATAAAAATACATATATAAAAAACACTCTGATTTGTACTTGTACAAAACAGAGAAACATGTTTCCATCTCAAAATCTGGATCAAAGAATGTAATGAGCTTGACCAGAATGCCTTTGGCTTTGGTCAACCTAAAAAAAAAAAACTTGATTCTAAATAGGAAAAAAAAAAAAGCAACAGGTGAAAAAGCAGCAGCAAAGGACTGCTAGCATCTGTGTGATCAAAGGAGAGGATCAAATTTTCACAAGCTGTGGTTGATGAGTCCACAAACAATCACAAGTCCCATGATCAGCAACTGATCTGCATCAGGCTCCAGGATCAGTGTCAACACATCATCTCCAAGTGCAACCCCAGAGGCTGTAAGCTTCCTTTTTACCTGCACAACACCAAGCAACTCTCATCAGTGCTTAATCTCACTGTGATCATCATACTATTTTAAATTCTTGAAAGAGTTTTAAATTCTTGAAATTTGAACTGCGAAAATTTGCTAGTGTGTGTATATACCTCTGCAACCAGCCCCCCTGCCATGTCCATTATCTGGTACTCATGCTTGCAAGCTGAACCCTGTATCTTGTAGCAAGTGAGGTTGTTACTTCCTACCCCAAGTGTAACTGTGGCTTCATAAGGCTGTCCTCTCTTAAAAATCCGAGAGGCCTTTCGGACACTAAACCAGGGCTCTCTCTCTTCTTTCATCAATCCGTCATATCGATATCCTTCCCATTGTCCGAAAACTCTCAGTTTCTGTACAATAAGCAGATAATTTAAGATTTGAACTTGGGTACTGGTTAGAGGAAATTTGGGTAAGAGAGATTTGATTTCTTGTTTTCTTACCTTTCTAAGTATTTTTGTTAGCGTTTTGCCGCTATGATCCATGAGGTACACTTCATCACTGCACCTGTAGGCATAATTGTCCACACGATAAACTATCTGGCCATCAGAACCATAGACGGTGCATCCGTTTCCATTCATCACGAGCGATTTCATCCATATTGTAAGAACTTGTCTCCTTGAAGCAGAGGAAGAAAGGGAGGAAGAGGAAGAAGAAGAGCGATGTGCTTGAGGATAAACCTTAGCCATTACAACTTGGAAACAAACAGGCTTGCATTATCAAGAACCTCCTCCTACTCTTTTATATGGTCCTTTTTGCAGAGGCAGCAGAAGCATCCACTGTCAGCATACCTTCAGCATTTTGTTTTCTGACATATAATATTGACTTTCTATCACACATGAAAGTGACTTTGTTAGTTGAGATGAAGATGCTTCTCGAGAAAAGAAATTTGGAGTTCTTTTCCTTAAGAATCCACATTAAAGGCAATAAATTCCATAATTTATTCAAAAAGTGAGCAACACGTGTGATTTTGGGATAATAAATCAAGAAAGGAAGCATATAATATACTGTTACAAGTTCATCTTGAGGGTGCTGCATAGATAAAAGCAAGACCATAGTTTTCCCAAAGCTTATCACAGAATCTATGTAGCCTATCTGTAAAGGTTCTATGCATCTCAGTTTACACTTTAGATTATAGATTGGTATTCAGTCCCTGGAGCGTAGAGGCGGCTGAAACTGAGATTACATGGTTTTTGACCAGTTCAAAGTATTCTAAAGTGAACTAGTGTTACTTCATGCTAATCTTTTCACTAACTGCTAGCAGTTTGTCGTAAAATTAGTCAAAAACATCAGTGAAGTAGCCTATTATTATGTGCTTTATTGAATCCAGGTACATGTATCATCGACTAGGCTGCCCAAAATGAAACATATTTAGAAAAAGTAAAGAAAAATAAAGAAGAAAAAACCAGACTCACATGCTCAGACAAGATATAAAACAAAATAGATAACTAACTAAATGGAAATTATACAATCTGGCTGATACTAAATTAATAAAAATATTGCTTGAAAGTGTGAACTAAATATGTAATGTGAAGCATTAGCATGTCACTCATGGGTCCTACTGATGCTGGAGTTTGAATTAGTCAATTGAACTTTGTTATTTAGTAGTAATTAAATCGTTTCTATTTAAAAATTAGATATGTATCACAATACAAAAACATATTGCTACTGAAATATTAATGATTTTCAGTTAAAATATTAGAACAATATTGCGCCTTCAATAGTGGCCAAAGTCATAACACGTGGATATGAAAGTTAGGTAAATAATATGAACAATTTATTTCATATATCTATTATATAAACTTGAAACCTAAGCACCTTGTAAAGCTTAGGAAATTTATTTTTTTCATTACAATGAACCAACAAGATGATCCTCTCCAGTTAGAGTGGAGTTAATTTTGAAGCCTTGAATATTGCAGTTTTTTTTTTCCCCTGAAGACAATTATAATATAGTAAAACTCTAGATAATTGTATTATTCATCGAATTAGAGTTGTATGTACCTAATCCATGTACTTCTTTCCTTTTTTTTGAAAGAAAATGTTCTTCTTTCTGATCATTCATCAGTAAGCTTCAGTAAAGTTTATCACCAATTAGCTAACTTCACACAGTAGCCAAAAAAAAAAACATAAAAGAAAAGTACAGTACACAAATATTAAATTCATATCACTAGTCTCTGTAAGTTTAAAAATAATGCAGTTTTAATTTTCAACCTCATGCAATTTTGTGGTTAACAATTTTTTTTAAGGTTGCTAAGTTGTCCTCACATAAACTAATGATGTATTAGCATAATAAATAACTTGTACTTTCGATAAATAAGCGCAGCAAAGAGCATCACCATTAACGCGTAGTTTGAATGCTTTGTAATAAAAAATTTCAGTGAGCTAATATCTCTATCTAGTCACATGCCAATGGCATTTCCCCTTGTCTTCTCCCCACTCCAAATCATGGTTATATTAATAGAATCATGTTCTGTTGTTCCCACCAACTTCAATTATAAATCATGATCCCCAAATAAGTCCAAATGCAGAATTAGTACTATTTGAGCCAGTTAGTTGTATTTTGCTACAGAGACTGAAGTTGAACATGTAATAACTTTGCCTCACAGAATAGAGACTAGGTCGATAGACTCAAGTTTAACGCAGAGACGATAACCTTAAATAAGTTCATATTGAGGTCAGCTGCCTGTGTGGCTATATCAAGATAAGTTTGATGGCTTCCTTGACAAAAGATCCATGCTTCTTCTTCTTGTTTGTTAATGTGGAATTCCACATGGAGATTACTCCGAGTATAATACTCCCTTGATCAAACTCATGTATAACATGTGATCTTTAATTTTATATATAATTAGTAGAACTAAAAATTCAAAATATACACTCTTGTATGAAGGGGCATCTTCTCATTAACCACCAAAGTCTACTTCATTTGTACAACCAGAAGGATTATTTTATGTCGAGAATATCAATAATAGGATGTGAATTACAAAGAGCCATATAATGGGGACAATCCTTAAGAAGCAATCCATTTGTTCCCAAATTCCAACGGCCAAGATTGATCCTCAGGGCCTCCTCTCCTCCTCCTCCTCTAGAAGAGAGGTCCTTAGGATATGGACGAAATTGTTGCACTGTCTACAACTCTGCTGGCCATATCGTTTGCCGAGTTGATAACTGTGATCACAAGAGTAGTGATGAAGTCTACCTAATGGACCAAAATGGCAGAACCTAACAAAATACTTAGAAAGGTAAGAAACCATTGGATGCATCTCTTTCTATTTTAGAAAACAACATAGTAATCTAAGTATACGAAAACTGACATGAAATACCTCCTTTGTTGTAGAAATTGAGAGTGTTCGGACGATGGGAAGGCTATTGATGCAACAGTTCAATATTGGACGCCTTGATTTCGTGTACAAAAGGCTTGCTGGATTTTAAATAGAGAGCAAAGTTATTAACAGAGAGTTACGGCAAGATGTGGCAGTGCTAACCCCACTTCCTATCAAGTAGTAAGTTCTGCTAATAAAACAGAATACAAAATCATAGACATGGCTGGATGTCTTATGGCAGAGGTAATTGAACAGTCAATCTTTTAAACATCTATATCGCAGCTAAAAAAGCAATGATCTTTACCATTCAAGAACATAAATATGTCCCACTTTTAGTCCTAATACTGCATGCCTTGGATAAAAATCGGGGCTTTATCATTTATATAAAGAACTTGAACTGCCCATTTTAATTAGAGAAGTTAGTTAGGGCAGGTTAGAGGGTCATGATCATCATCATTGAGATCAAACACTGAAAGGAATTTGGTTTACACAATACTGATGGAACTTTTGCTGAAGAAATACTGATGGGGTTTCCAATGGTCTTGACAGGTAAAAATGAAGCATGCAGCCGCTGGAGTTTCACTTGGTAATGATGTTTTAACGCTGGTGGTAGAGCCCAATGTAGATCAACTTCTCATCATGGGACTTGTGGTTGTGTGTGGCCTCATCAACCACAGCTTGTGGAGTTCTCTCTTTCAGTGGCAAGGACTGAAACTTTGAATTATGAGTTTACCGAAACAAAAATTTAGCAAACAGATTTTTTTTCCCTTCTGTTTTCAAGGACTCTGGTAGCCAAATGCTGGACTCCTTAGATTTCACTGACCATTTCTATTATATGCTTCTAGAGTAAGCCAAAAAGGCAGCAAAAGTGTACAGTAGTTCTCTAATATGTTTTTTCATTCTTCAGAATGCTTGTTCAGAACAATTGAGAACTACCCAGAAGTTTTGAGTATTTTAATTTTTATGCAGAAGAAATTGTCTCCCAATGGAAGGAGTTATTGATGCCGCTTTGTTCCACCATTGAGTTATGTTAAATGTGGACATGTTTTATATATATTGATCTTGTTTATGTGCTTATGCTTGATATCAATGTTTCCTCTCAGGAAGTGCACTTAGGTTTCTCTAATGATTGTATATTTACCTTAGCAACAATTAGGGAGAAGAAGTTAGGATGATTGCTTGTGACAAGAGAAGTCACAGATTCAAGGTAGGCCACCAACATGTTTGAATAATTTTCTCCGCTCCTCATCAGTTCACAGAAAAGCAGGGGAAAAGAAAAGAAAGATCATATCGGGTTATTTCTAGAAGGTTTCAGATCTAATTCCTCTGATCCAATCATATACTTCAGATTACATCCATATCATAAATTTCCGAGAAAATAAATCCCCTCACAATCTCACAACCAATCAGTCACCCACTATATATTGCGAGGCACTTGTTGTGACAGTGATTTTAGCAAATTGGTCATGGCGTTGAAAATACTGGAACTGATGGGGGCTGTTCTCTGGTTCTCAAGAGTTTTATGGCCTTTCTAATCTATCTTTGTTCCTGAGGTTGGTGGATCTGGTTCGTTATGGAGACTAAATTAATTGATGAATCTATGTCGATTTTACAGTAGGATAGTTGATCAAATTTTGGTTTGTTTTATTTCAGTACCTTTTTTAAGAACCTGTTGATAGCATGGTTTGCGGATTTTACCATGGCAAATTAGATGCCATGAAATCCTATTTTCAAGAAATTTATGGCAAGCAAACCCAAAAAATTATCAAGAGGGAGATTTTCCAATATAACTTAATTAATCTAGTTCTTATTCCATAAATCATAAATGATAATTTGCTCACAAGATTTTGCTCTTTGTATATGCTTCAACTTCAATGCACATAGTGGTGTTGCCATTCTAGGGTCTAATTTTCTCCAAACGCTCCTAAAGATGGAAAACCTTCAGATTGATACATGAGCAAGAATGTCATTCGTCATCTAAGGTATAGTGTTTATTGAATCAGACAAAAAAGAGTACAATTGTACAATACCCACAAAAACCTCAAAGGTACAGAAAAAGGATTTTATCTGCAGACCCCTCAAAAAGTTCTTGGCTAACGAATAAACATTAAACATAAAAAGAGAACTGCAACAATAAAAGATACTCACTCAGCATAATTCAAATATAGGGTCTGTCAATAAACAATTTCTAACTAATAATTAATGATAGGGGACGAACACTAGAAAATTTCAACTTAGGGTTTATCATCCAAAGAGAGATTGGGAATCTTAACTTAGGCATTTCACCCGGAGCACACGGGCTGCAAATGCTCAAACAACAATTTTCATAATCGCCAACTGAACAAAATAATAGCAGTCTTGGCCTCTTATATAAACCTACATCACAGGAAGTTTTCTACCACAACCGTGAGACTAAAACAACTAAATAAGCAATAAAAATACACTACTAAATAGACTAAGAAAAATAACTAGATGTCCCCATCATTTCCCGGGGTTGGGAAAAACTCGACCCAGTCGAGTGTAAATCTCATCAGCTCTCAATCGGGTCATGGTGGTAGACGTAGATCTAACAGATATGCATCAAGACTGAACCAAGACAATTGGGGGAATACTTCTGTGACAAATCCGTTATAGGCGATAGTAGATGCAGAAAGACATATGCAGCAGACCGAATCGAATCCTCTCCACTGAGAGTCTGGCTGATACCAGGATCCCAAGGTATATCCAACTTGTCGGTGATGGAAGCTGATGAATGTCATTATCATCTATATTTTGTACTACTTTTATACCTCTTTTGTTACACATTTAATGCTGCATGAGTATATTTTCTGATGTTTATGCATAAATTAGGTGAAGAGTACAAATTAGAGAAAAGAAATGAAAAAACTCGAAAAACGATAAAGAATAGAGTTACAGCATGAAAATCACTGATACAGAGACCCAGAGATGAATTCAGAGAGTAAAATAGAATCTACACTTGAAGATAAAGCATCCACAAAAATTCTAGAGTCAAAAGTCAAAGTCAAACGGCGGATTCGCCATTGACTACGACGGATTTGTCGTTGACTAATCAACTAGAAGTCAGCCAGATTCAAAATCAGAGTGAGATTGCATACATTTTAGTATATTGATCATAATTTTCGCTACAGAAATTTAATTCAGGTGATTCAAGATGCTATGGAAAGAAGACTAAAAGGGCTACAATTTTTATGTTGACAATTTTTTCAGTTTGATTGTTTGATTGCCGGTTTTCAAAAATTACCGTGAGCTAGTTGTAATACAAATCAGGACCAAACTCTGACACTGAGTTGAAATTGAATTTGGAGCTCTCCTTGTATCCATTACTGGAATAGGTCTCTAGGGTCTATAAATACAACAATCTTTTGTAAAATATAAGCCTTATACTAGAATAGAAGAGGCTTTGTAATTTAGATTTTAGCTTCTCTCTTGTTAATACTCTTTCTTATATAAAATTCTAATTTTTGGAGAAGAAATTCTGATGCTTTACAAGAAGAAGATCAGAGGAGAAGCGATAACTAAGGATTAGATATGATCCCCAAATTAGTGTTATCCTTTTCTTTCTCTTTTAATTTACTATATGAAGATTGAAATCATACTTATTATTTTGCTTTGTAATTTCTTTATCATTAACTAAATCTTCATAGTTAGGGCATGATATAGGCAATTTATATGAAAATTTAATCTTAATATTGTGTTAGTTTCTATTATATTACTTCGTTCTTCATGTTAAATCTTTCTATGTTAATTTTTTACTTTCGTTCTTCAAGTTATTAATTGATTGCAACAATTATAAAGATAGCTAGGTTGTAAGAGATAACCTAACAATGCATTTAAGAATAAAAATCACTTCTGAGACTGATAAGAGAACCATAGGTTGTGCAATCTTAAGAGAAAAATCATGAATTTTAATGCTTTTTTAGCTAGTAAATTTTCTGGATCGAAAGATTGTGGGTTCTAATCTGAAGGATAGAATTAATATTGCTCGATAGAAAATACTAATTAAAATAGAATATTTGATTGTTAACATGAGTAGTATGTAATAACTAACTCAATTGATTTGTTAAATCAGATTATTAACTTGTTGAAATCAATTATCCTAGTGTCTTTCCTATCCAAAACTAATATATTTTTAGTTTAATTTTACTTATGTATCTTTTTCTAGTTTTCAAATAAAGTTTAGAGTTAATACACATTTCGTACTTATTAAGATAACAATTATCGTGGATTCGACATTCTATTCCTCAC
Source organism: Agave tequilana (assembly GCA_038442645.1). NCBI lineage: Eukaryota > Viridiplantae > Streptophyta > Magnoliopsida > Asparagales > Asparagaceae > Agave > Agave tequilana. The sequence goes on along the minus strand of JAVJIF010033862.1, from coordinate 78,593 downwards.
TTTCTCATTTGTAAACGATTAGTGCACTTGCCAATCGCACATCAGAAGCAATCGTCTTCAAAATCTTATAGGAACACGTACGCTGACTATGCAACATACAATTTCAGAGTAAGAGAAACATGTCACTTCATTAAAAACTACAAATTCCTGCAAGATACTATATAAAAATGCAGCAAATCTATAGTTATCATGGTAAATTGCTATTTGTCTAGGGATTTCATCATGTGCAACAGGCAAATGCAATACAACTGATTCTGGAACAATGATATCATCTGACACGGGTGTACTAGACTCAACTGATGATCCACAACATTACTGATATCTGCAAAAGACATATGACTCTCATTAATAATTAGTGTACCGGGATTGACTAGAGACTCCTCAACGAGACTAGAAATATCTGAAGGAAGGCAGACATCCTCAACAGGCTTCGAATCATCAATATCATTACTAGGTACAATATTATCATGTCGACTCCAAAAAGCACTGGAAATCAAAGTGTCTATATTCATCACATTTAAACCACTGCTCCCAGGAGGGCACTGTAATTATAATGTTCATATCTCGCACATTTAGAACACTGCTTCTAGGCTTTGGCACTGACGATCCCTTGAAAATCAAGTCTATCTTTAGGGCAAAATTAAAAGTATCTTTAACGGAGTCTAAACTATAGGAGCTACTGATTATAGCACGCCTAATGTTAGACCTTAAATCTGAGATAAACCTGGTTATGGTCTTAAAATGATGCTCTCTGACATCATGACGACAAGTTAAGTCCTCAAATCTGGCTATGTAATCTCTAACGGATAAATCACCTTATCGCAGGTTGTATAACTGGTCTAATTTTATCCTCTCTCGAAGTTTCCTAATCAGATGGTTAAGCTTATCTAGATTATTCATGTTGAAATTTGCGTTAGGACACATGCACCAATCTAGACACAAATGCAACAAACAATTAAGCTAGTGCAGTGTAAAATCCTAAACTCAAATAAAACTAAATGAATGCATTAATTGAAAAAAGAAATTAAAAATACCCTAAGATTTAGCTTCTAAATGCAATGAAAGCAATCCTACTAGTGATCAAGATAACACACAATGATGTAAACACTAAATAAAAGCAAACTACAAATCAACCATAAAATACTGCAGTCCACTAGTATAGCAAGTAATTTGCAATTGATAAATCATATCAAGGCAGGTTTCACCTAAGGAAGTGAGTAGTTCACGCCCAATGCAAGATTACTCTAGGTTCCCTCGAAGAAATGACCACCACCGAGAGATGAAAATTACACACAAGGTCTTGAAACAGTATTAGTATGATCTGAGAGTGAACTGCCTCGAAAATGGCGCGAATCGGACGCGAATCGGACTTGAAATGGGCTTTGAACGCAAAAATATATTGTGTGAACAGTAGTGACTCAGACGAGCCGCGGCTCAAGTGATGGTGTTGGCTCAGCTCAGATGAGTCAGTTCGGCTCGGCTCTAGGGTCATCTCGGCTAAGTCTAGTTCGGGTTGGTTTGGGCCAACTTGAGCCGGCTCTAGGTTGGGCCTAGGTAGCTGGGTTGTGCTGGTTTGGTCGGGCTTGCTTTGGACTAGCTGATTGACCTGGGTCAGACCTCATTGAAGTGGGTTTAATGTATTGGATCAGGTACAAAGTTCTATAGTCGGATCCAATTTACTCAAATCAACCCAAAACTTACTCGAGCTGGATGACAGGATGGTTGTGGCATTGCAAACCAGCGAGGGACTCCATGGAGGGATCAACAACGACGATTTCATCGGTGGGGAAGAACGACGGCAGCTGCACAGGTCAGCGAAGAAATTAAAGAAGACGAGGAAGGTGAGGAAGGAGGCGACGCTGAAGAAGGCAGTGTTGAGAAACGATCGTCGATGAAGACACAGATCTGGATGAAGGGCCTGTTTGTTTCGCCGCAAAACGTCGCAAGTCGTAAGTCGTAAAATGAGAATGAAAAATGTGAACTGTAGCAGGGAAAATATATTGTGTTTTACGGTGTTTGGTTGATAAAGTGAAAGTGTAAATGAGAAAATATATTGTATTTTACGGTATTTGGTTGGTAAAATGAAACTGTAAATGGAAAAGTAGATTGTGTTTTAAGGTGTTTGGTTGGCAGCGTAAAAGTGTAAGTGAAAAAGTTGACCACAAAATTAACTGTAGCAGTGATTTAAATATTATAAATACTATTGAATTAAATCTACTATTGAAAATTAAATTGTATTAATAAATTTGAGATAAAATATTACTAATCTTAATATTTTATTTACAACAATAGTATTAATAAAATATTAGTATAATTAGTAAAATATTACTAAAATATTAACTAAATAAATAATATAAAATTTTAAGGAAATCTAAAGAACATTAATAAAATTTTAAGAATACTAATAAAACATAAATATTAAAAATCTTAAGAAAAATAATAAAATATAGTTAAAATATTATAATATTAAAAAATACTTGAAAATTATTATAATATTAAATTTTATTATAATATTATTGTAATATTATAAAAATATAAAATTAACAAAGTAAAATATAATTATAATTTAATAATAAATTATTATTATAATATTATTATAATGAATTATTATTATAATATAAACATAATAAAATATTAATATAATAATAAAGTATATTTAATATTAATAAAGTAATTATTTATATTAAAAAATATATAATTATATATATAGTAATTTTATATTAAATTATCATATTATTATATTAATAAAATATTAACTCTAAATAAGTATTAATAAAATAATAAAGTATTAAATAACAATATTAAATAAAAAATATTAAATTAAATTAGTAAAATATTAAATATTAAAAATGATAAAAACTAAAGATTAAAAATATAAAATAATTAAATAATTAAATAAAAAATTGAATACTGTTAAAAATATTAAATATTTAATAATATTAAATTTTATATTGATTATCAACTGTAAGTGTATTACAAGTGAGATTTACATGACCACAAAATTAACTGTAGCAATTGCAAATGGGAAAATGTGAGTGTAAAAGTGAGATTTACGTGACTACAAATTTAACTGTAGCAACTGCAAGTGGTAAAATGAGAGTTGTATTTTACAATTTGTTTTCAGTGAAACAAACAGCGGAAAATGGAAAAAAAGTTTTACGATTTACAAATTGCGGGGTTTTGCGGCGAAACAAACACGCCCGAAGTCGAGGATGAGAACGGTGCGGTGGCACAGAAGAGGATGGCAGTGAAGATCTGGATGAAGACAAGGATCGAGATGAAGATCTGCGATAATGGGTTTCATTGAAGGAGAAGACAAAAGCAAGGGCGACAGAAGAAGTCTTTGGTGGAGTTGCGGTGGCTTGGCAGAGGTCGTGGTAGTCGACGAGGGTTGTGGTGAGGCGGTGACGCTCAGGCGAGGTCGTGGAGGTGGACGCTCTTATATGGGCACTGACGAGATAGGTACAGGGCAACGATGGCGGTGTTGTCGGCGGGAGATGGCAGCGACGTGGATGGGAGACGACAACGGAGGGGTAGGAGAGTGGTGACAGACGTGGTGGGGGCCAAAACTTTGCTAGGATTTCATGGTTTGAAGGGGGTGGTTGTTGGACACGGAAAAGAAGGAGGTGTAAAATTTCCTTGAATCATATGAAAAATTACAACAGACTAATCTTCCGGTTAAAAGGGAGGGAGGATGTTGAAGCTTGAATCCCCCCTTTGTTTAGTGTTGGGTTCTTCGTGTGGCGGTGGAGAGTGAATCTTGTTCTCCGTTGACCAGATGACCGTCTGGACCGTCAAGGGATCTTCTCCTTGGCAGGTAGGAGTAACTCAGCCCCGTCTACCAAAACTCTAAAAGAGAAGGTAGGCGAAGAGCAACTTGTACGCAGCAAGTTAGCTTGAAGAGTCGAGCTCTCTCTCTCTGTATGTGTCGCGCCTGTTGATATCTCTCGGTCTCTTTATGTCTATTGATGCCCTTCGATTTCTTCTGATGCCCTCCCCCCTCCATAGCAACTGGGCTATTTATATAGGCTGTAGGGGGTGAACGTGTCCCCTAAAAATACTCCACGATGAGAGCCAACTTCCCCGCTACATGGGCGGTGAATGGCGCCATAATCGGGGTGGTTGTAACCGAGACGCGGGTCTGGACCCTAGCGCCTTGAGGTTGAGACGCGGGTTTGGACCCTCGCGTCTTGAGGTTGAGACGCGGGTTTGGACCCTCGCGTCTTGAGGTTGAGACGCGGGTTTTGAGCCTACGCGCCTTGGTTCTGAGACGCGGGTTCGGACCCTCGCGTCTTGAGGCTGAGATGCGGGTGTCGGGCCCACGAGCCTTAATGCTGAGACGCGGGTTTGGACTCTCGCGTCTTGATTGTCACATTTAGCTTTGCGTCTGGATCTTGGATCTCTGCGTTTTGGTGGCTTGTCTTGGTGATTTTTAGACAGCCTATAGAACCCCCTCCAAAGTTTTCGATATTCCGCAGTTAACTGGGACGGATTTCGAAATACTTTGGATTCTAGCTGCATTTGTCTTCATGACTAGACTGTTAATGCTCCGGGTTTGATCTATTCTGGAGTTGGTCTTCGTGAGTGTACTATTGAACTCTTTGAAGCCACCGGAGTTGATCATGTTGAGTGTCTAGATACACAGTCTAAACCTCCCCGTTTGCTTTTAAGTCTGTCACGGGTGCGCTTTAAGCCAGGAGTGGTTGGTCTTCTGCTTGTGCCAGTGTACTATTGAACTGATTCGCAGAAGCAGGGACTGAACGCGGGTTCCTTTTTGAAAAGCAGAGATGAGACTGCTTTAAAGACGCGACTTCTTAGCGAGACGCGACCTTTTGGCAATGGAAACGCGACTGATATTCATAAGGCAGACGCGATGTTCAGCTGAAGACGCGAACTTCGGAAAGACGCATCTTTTGAATATAGACGCGATTGTCTGGGCGCATTTATGGCGATGCTGACGGGGCATATCCATCGAAGAGACATGGCCGTCGGGTGCGAGTCCGTGCCACGTCATGATTGCGCTGCCAGTTGGCCTGGGGAACCGACGGGATTTCACCTTTTGGCGCGCAGATTTCCTGGCTCATTAAATGATCCGTGCCACGTGTCGAGCGACGATTCGCTGCAGAGTCGTGGCGCATGATCTTCTCTGTGCGTTAAAGTGATTTTGTTCCACGCGTCGAACAGAGATTCGCCGCAGAATTCATCGGGCCATACGCTGCGTATCTTCGCGAATCCTTGTGCCTATAAAAGGCCACAGTTGGGAAGATCCTCTTCTTCTCCGAACGCACTCGTTGATAAAATTAAGAAAGAGAATTTCCCCTTCTGTTCATCTGTTTAACCTCGGATTGAATTAGCAATGGCACCCAAGACCAAGCCGACTGCTTCTTCTTCAAAGGCGACCGTCGCCGAGGCCCGGAGGGGCAGCTCCTCCTCTGCGCAGGATGTTGTTATCCAAGGTCTCCAAGGTAAAATGCCTTTTAGGCGTGAATTTCGCCATTAAAGGAAATTCAAAGAACCCTTAACACACAAATTTAAATCGTGTTTGATTCCCAGACGCAGTCTTTGGGTTGATAATCGAGGCGCGGGTGATGACCCGGTGCCATTAGGTCCTGCCTTTTGGACCCTTCACTTAGAATATTTCTAATTGTGAAGGGTTTAAACGCGGACTTTGATCCTTGCGTTCTGCAACATCAGGTGCTGGTTCTTACGGTCTGGCGCCTGAGTCCAAGTACTTGAATCTCATAAGTCTTGGTTTGCAAAACGCGGATCTTGCAGGTCTGGACGCGGATTTGATAATTCCTGCGTCCAGTATCTCCTCTGCGTTTGGACGTGGATTCGCAGGTCTGGACGCGGGTTTGATAATTCCTGCGTCTAGTATCTCTTCTGCGTTTGGACGTGGATGCGCAGGTCTGGACGCGGATTTGATAATTCCTGCGTCCAGTGTCTCTTCTGCGTTTGGACGTGGATGCGCAGGTCTGGACGCGGATTTGATAATTCGTACGTCCAGTGTCTCTTCTGCGTCTGGGTTATGAACACTTAGCATTTTTTCCTTACTTTTGATAAAGTATCTAACTAAGTGTCCTTTTCTTTTTGCAGCGCCACACCTTACTACTTCACTCGCCAAGACGCGCCACTTTGGACATGTAGGTGGTGCTGACCGAGACTTGACCTTTGTGCTACAAAGGACTGTTCCTGTGACTGCTGACCAGTCGCAGGCTCGTGAGGAGAGGCTCTCGAATGTTGACATGAGGACTCTTCGGGTGCTTATGACCGATGCAGCATTCACAACGGATGCTGGCATCAAGCTGGAGAAGCCTGCCTTCTTCTTCGGAGATCGTATCCACGATGGCGGCTATCGCGTGTATGACAGAACTTACAAATGGCTCCGTCAAATAAGGGGTGGAAGATTCTTTCTTCCGGACATGGAGAGGATGTTCCCGCTGTCCTATTTCCAGCACATGTCCGTCCCTCGGAAGATGGAATGAGACCTTTCTCGATATGTCCCTGAGATTACTCTCGATGATTTGGGCTCCCATAAAGTACACCGTCATGATAGCCATGACAGGTCGGTTATCGGCCTTTTCCCTGGGTCGCGCAAGTCTGAGGTTCCGGCTGGAGAGATATCACAACTTGGCACTACCTTCCTCAACGCATTCATGGAAGCGGAGGGTGATTATCCGGTTGGGTTCCGTGCGCCCAGGTGGGTCCATTCCACGGAGAACTATTGGTGAGGCAGGATGGTCGGCTTTGTCCTTACCGAGCTCGGGGATCTGCTAAAGCGTGTGGGACTGTACTCGGCAGTCAGGGCCGTGCAGTGGGGGATCCCTCAAAGCTCTCAGAACTTCTTCGGGGTTCTAGAGCGTTATAATTCTTTGACGGGGACGTTCTTCACTCCGGTGGGGGAGATGGGCCTCGCTCTGCACGAGCTGCATGAAGTCTCAGGATTGGCAACAGGGGACATTCCCTATGAGGAATATGTCCCGACCACTGTGGAGCTTCACCTTTTGAAGGAGGAGTATCCCCTAATATATGAGACCTACTGGGAAGTGCTATGTCACTTCCACATTTGCGGCCAGATAACCAAATGGCGGTAGCAGGGAGTCAAGCAACTGTCTTGGGCCAGTTACTTGTTCAACAACGTCAACACCAAAGACCATCTGATAACCCGATTGGCTCCCAGCTCCGATAGGGAGATTGAAGACAGGATCGACCAGGCTTCTGACAGTTTCTACACCACGGAGTCGAACGAGGACGGTTTCGACCCTGACTTGATTTTTGAAGGCTTTCACCATCAAGCCCGGACCCCTATCTCCGATCGGGCGCTGTTGGCGGGCTTTCTGATGCTGTGGCTGAAGCGTTGTGTGGTGCCCACGCTGCCACATGAAGTTATTGTTGCTGACGTGGTGTACCCGGCGGTGCTCCTGGCTCATGGCAACCCCATAGCCCTTCTCCCGGCCGTGGCGGCTGGTATTCAGAGCGGGCTGCGGGCGCTAGCTAAGAATTTCTGCGAGCCACCGAAAACTGCAGACTCTGAGGGAAAGCTGTATGTTGACTCAGAGGGGAATCCGACGGTGAAGCGTCCCAACCCTCGGGTCGAGCTGCCTTACACGTACCTCATGGCTTGGTACGTGATGCATTGCCCTTCCTTGATGACGGCGGTGCGTTGGAGGGAGAGTTCTGTCCCTTTTGTACAGCGGTTGGAGGGTTCGAACTGGCGTGATCCTTATATATATTACGTCCGGAAGTGCTTTTCAGACCCTGCGAACTACCAGCTCAATCGTTGCCTCCCCCAGATCCCTGGTGCATCTTTCGGGGATCTACTTATTGATTCCGCGGGCCCAGATGATTTCACGAGGTTATCCACGGGCCCAGATGATTTCACGAGGTTACCAGGCCCGGATATGTGCTTTTCCGGCAAGGGACGTCATGCACCATTGAGCCGTACATGCCGAATCGCTTCGCTCGACAGTTCGGCTATGATCAGCTCTATGTCGGGAACCCCAATGCTCGACTCGCTTTCGAAGGGAACCTGTTCGAGGGTGCTCGGGCCTGGTACTACAGTGTGGCTGGAGGGACGGGAGCAACTTTCCGTCTACCTCTCGAGGGGCCCAAGTGTCATATGAGCCTCAGCTTCTGCACTTGGTACTCCCAAGCCATCCAGACACCAGACTTTTTTCCGGCGTCTTCATGCATCGAGAGCATCAATGCAAGTCTCGAGGCAAGGACAGAGTCCGGTAAACCGTCGAAACTCGTAGAACAGTACCTGAAGGCCCAGAAGGAGGTCGGGAGAAGAACGAGAAGGGAGCCACGAGCCACGGAGCCACGACCACCAAGGGCGGAGCCGCAAGCGACTAAGGCGGAGCCGCGAGCAACAAGGGCAGAGCCGCAAGCAACTAAGTCTCGACAGGCGGTGAGCAAGCGTCGTCAGGGCTCTACTTCTACTGCTGGGCCTGCCCGTAAGAAGGTGCGGAGAGACTTGGCGCCAGCAGTTTCTCTACCAGCGGCCATCCCTTCTGGTGTCAGGGAACTGTCGACAGCTGTGGTTCCACCGGCAGTTATCCCTTCTGATGTTGGGGAACTGAGGGAGGAGGATATAGCTGAAAAAGAAACTCCTCTAGTCCGTGTTCCCAGGTCGCTTAGCAGAGACCACGGGTCTGCGGAGGAAGGGGAGCTCGTTGATCGATCCACCGCTACTGACGAGGATGAGCAGCTAGAGGTCGACATCATGAGCGGAGGAGATGTCGATATTCCGGGGATTTTAGCTCATCCCGAGCCTTCTTCTACTCATGAAAGAAGAGATGAGGCACAGCAGTCGGGGTCTCCTTGTGTCTTCATCTCCAGTCCTCGGGCAATTGATCCCAGTCCTACCACTGGGGTAATTGGAGGCAAGGCTCCGGTTGCAGAGCTTCCTCGCGTTGAGCTGTCTTCTTCCTCGTACTCAGGGGAAAGCGAGTTTGAAGACGAGGTCAACTACGGTGATGAACCCACTCTTCCTGATCCGAGCAAGTTCTCCCATATCTCGGAGGAAGAAATGTACGGGGGGGAACCGTTGACGGCGCCATCACCGTTGGCGACAGTTGCTCCCATTGCAGGTACTTTCACCCGATTTCCTCTTTGGTTTTGAAGAAGGTGTCTTAACATTCTTCTTTTACGCTGCAGGGTTGGCTGAGGATGCCGAGACTACAACCTCCTCGCATATCGAGGAGATGGTAAAAGAGGTGACCCAGCTCGAAGGAGTTGAGGCTTCGGTTGGCGAGACAACTTCGGAAGGGGCGATTGCGGAAACTAGGGAGCCCTCCGCTTTGCCGGAAAAGGAGGTACCCACTGAGGCTGGGGAAGCTCTCACTCTGCAGGATTCACCCAAGGGTTCGATATCTCTGGACCTCCCAGGTGGTAAGGAAGTTCTGATATTTTGAATGTTTCGCTTTTCACCTTTGTGGCTAATGTTGTGGTCATTTGCAGAGAGAACTAAGGGGGCTCAGGTGGAGAGTCCAATGATTGATATCCCTCCAGAAGGCCACACGGCTCAGGTCTCGGCTGAAGTTTCTGAGGAGGAGGTTCCTGCAGAGATAGCACCTCTGGAAACGCCCGAGGCTACTTCTGCTCTAGCCGTATCGGTGGTCAGCACAACTCTTGTGCGAGAAGATCCGCCTTATCCCGTGACAGAAAAGGGGTCGGGAAGCTCCCAGGTGGTGACGATATGGGGGAACTGGCACGCCAGATGGTGCAACAATTCTTTGCTTCGATGGGATCATGTATTGATCTCATCTTACGTGGAAGCAGCTCCTTCAATTTTGCCCAGACGCTTCTCAGAAATCTGGCCGAGAACGTCGAATTAACCGGAGGCCCCTCACTTGCCCAGGCGTGTCTGCGGGTGGTGGAGCAACTGGGAGACGACCTGCACGAGCTGAAGTCTTTGGAAAATGCCAGCTCTTCTAGTGAGGCCCAGGCCACCCTAACCCGGCTCTTAGCTGCTCAAGAACAAGAGCGACAGGAGGCAGAGGCACAAATAGATGCAGAGATCCGCAGCCTCGAATATTCCCAGGCTGAATGTCAGAAACTAAATGACGATTCAAGGGAATCCGAGATTGTCATGCAGAGCACGGAGCACGTCATCATCAGTGCTCGGGACACCATTGCCAAGGCTCGGGACACCATTGCCAAGGCAGAAGCTGTGCTTGCGATCAATGAGAAGAAGCTTGTTACCATCAAAGAGGAGCTTGCGGAGCAACAGGCGGCTAAGGCGCGAGCTGAAGAGAGTCTGTCTCTACATTCTTCCAGGGTGGAATCTCTGCGAGCGCAGCTGGCTGCAAAACCCTTCCTATCTGAAGAGGAGCTGCGGGTCCAAGCCATGATGGAGGCTGAGAAGGCACGTCAGATCAAGATGCATCATCTCAGGGAGCAAATCTGTTTCTTGGCGAACCAGGACATTTAGCCTTCTTTTCTTTTTTTTTTGTAAAGAAAAGAACACTCTATTTATCAGAGTGTTTGTATCCACTTTTGATATAAAAAGGACATTTTTTGTTCCATCTTCTTTGCTTAGCTGTGGATGAATCCAACTTCTTGATCACTGGCTGTGAATACTGAACTTAGGTAAGACTAAGTTCTTTCAATGAAACGCAGCATCGACTCGCGGCCTCTGTTCACAGGGAGACGCGGGTATCAGTTCAGAAGAACTTGGGCAGAACCAAGTTCTTTGGGCGAAACGCAGCGTCGATCCATAGGGAGACGCGGCCATGAGTTCAGAAGGACTTGGGCAGAACCAAGTTCTTTTGATGAGACGCAGCGTCAATCCATAAGGAGACGCGGCCATGAGTTCAGAAGAACTTGGGCAGAACCAAGTTCTTTTGATGAAACGCAGCGTCAATCCATAGGGAGACGCGGCCATGAGTTCAGAAGAACTTGGGCAGAACCAAGTTCTTTTGATGAAACGCAGCGTCAATCCATAGGGAGACGCGGCCATGAGTTCAGAAGACGCGGCATCCGTCTGTAGGGAGAGACGCGAATTTGCTTCGCTAGGAAAGACGCGGATCAAGCAGACGCGAGGGACGCAGCCTTGTGCATTTTCCATTAATCCAAAATGGACTAAGTGTTCTCCTTTAAAAAGGACCCCGTTTGCTGAGGGGACGCGACTTTGCATCACGCGGACATTCCTCTAGGACGCGGGTGATCGTCATCCAATCTGGGGAGGGGACGCGAATTTTGGATACGGTTCTTCAGTCTGCGTCTTGGTGTAACCTCCCAGGCGTTACATACAGCCTGTCATAAAGATTTGATGTGATCTTCAAATCTCTATTGATGATCGGGAATGCAGATTTTCCGCTGTTTCCCGAAGCGGTTATCCACGCGTCGGCTTCTTATTGGTCTTGAGCGTTAATTCCCTTTAATGAGAAACCGATGCGGGTGGTTGGAGATTGGCGCCTGCGACGGTTTTCGAAGCGGCGTTACACGCGTCAGTCCCTTATTGGACCTTGACAATCGTGCGATCATAAAGGCCGGCGGTTCAGATTAAGAGATCATTAATTGCAGTTATCGGGGGCTGCCTATAAATAGGGCGCACCCTCTCCCTTCAATCCAATCTTTGGACTGTTTTCTTTTTGAGAGCGAGCGCTCTGAGAACCTTCATCCTCTTCAGAGTATTGTCTCCATGGATGAGGATGGCTCTGTGGATGAAGATGACCCAGGGCTTGTATGCTCCTGTTTGGTCTCTTCGGGGCAGAGTGTCTCTCTGATCATCTTGCACGTCCGCGTTTGGACGCAGAGAGCCCGACTCTTGGTAGAGGCCTCTGTTGGTACGCCGTCCCGATTAGCCATGATATTTTAATCTACCACGGCCTGTACCTTGGCATCATCATTATCTGGACCCCCTCACGAAGTCTGTGTTGGTGCATTCCTTCTGGAATTTGCGCCACAGACTTGAACTTCTCTGGACGCGAGTGCAGGGGTCTTTGGCACTTGGCGCTGGCTTTGTTCACAAAGCTTGCGTTTCAAAACCACTGTCTTGGCGCGTTTTATAGCCACTGCTTTGGACGAATTCCAAAAAGGTTTCAGACCCGAGCCTTGCAACTCTTGTTCACTCAACAAGGAGATGGCAACTTTCGGCGTCTGTGCCTTTTCGGCGTCTGTGCTTTCGACTTGGGCGCAGAATGAGACCGCGTTTTGATTCGCGTTTGTCTCTGCTGACGCAGCAGTTTGGCTCACTGCGTGGGTCATTCCCGCGTCTGCTTGGCTGACTGCGTGGATCATTCCCGCGTCTGCAGTCTGCATTTGCGACTTAGTTTTTCTCTGTTGAAACATACTAAGTTGCAGATTGTTCTGATTCCTTTGTTTCATTCCTTGCAGGTAGACTTGCTGGTTTGCTGGGCCCCTGGAAGGATGCTTTGGCCGGCGAACTTGTTCGATGTTCACCTATAAGAGAGTATATTATGGTCCTCGTCACCTATAAGAGAGTATATTACGTCTCTGACGAGGACCCAACCCTCGCCAAGGTCTCTTCAGATCTGCTTCGCCATTCATGCCTGCTGGCAAGAGATGGTCAGGCTATGCATGACGGCGATGAGGGTTCCGGTGGTTGTGGTGGCGGACAAGATCCTCTTCCTCTCCCACTCCAGAAGTGACATCAAGGACAGTCTATGTCCGTTGGATGGCCTGCTAGGGAAAGAGACGCTCCTGAACGAAGGGTTGCAGGACTTTCTGTTGCCACCAGACCTCAAGAACACCATTGCTCTTAGCTTAGTCAGCTAGGGCGCTTTCGATGTTTACATCATGCATTGTGGTGTAACCAGCTTCTATTGTAGCCACAAAACATCGCGCACTTGGAATCAGACGCGGCTTATAAGGAGTGAGTGCAACCTCTAAGAGAGAGAGAGGGACTTCTTTGTACTCCTTAATTGTAACACTCAATCTTATTGTATAAGAGAGCGTTTTTACTGTAACACTCCATCTTATTGTATAAGAGAGCGTTTTGTATCACTTTCATATGTTTGGAAATAAATAAAAGTGACACTTTTCTTTTTGCCTCTTTCATTGTCTTGAACTTTTTTGTCTTAGACTCGTAGAAGCAAAGAATCTTTGACTTTGTTAAAATTATGATGGTAACTTTAATAAGTCAAATTTTGTAAGAAAAGATCCTATTTCAGGAACTCTCACAATACTGTCAGAGGTGTGATGTTAACTTGACAGGGATGAAATGACTTTTTGGTGGACCTGCCACTTTGTAATAGAAAGTGACAAGTAGAATTTGGTACCCCCAGGGAGGGTGAACTCTGATCAGAGGTTTAGAATTAACTTAATCGAGTTCAGCTGGGGATTTGATGAAAACACTGTTAATTGGTGTAATATTAACCTAACAATGTTTTTAGGTGGACCTGTTATTCTATTGAAGAGAATAACAAGTGAGATTAGACTCGTGGAGAGTCTAGGAAGGTTTGTTACCATCAGAGGTGTGATATTAACTTGACGGGTTGAAAGTGGTCTTGTCGGAAGTGTAATGTTAACTTGACAAGGATGCGAGTCAGAGGTGTGATATTACCTTAACTCAGAAGTATTTCAGTTTTGTTTAGGAAAAACTGAGAATGTCACTGCCATAGGTGTGATGTTTAACTTAACAGTGAGGTAATGCTAGAGGTGTAATGTTGAACTTAGCATTGGTCATCTCGACTTGGACAAGGAAGTCGAGGAAAGGTCATGGCCATAGGTGTATTGTTGAACTTAGCGATGACTCAGATGCTAGAGGTGTAGTGTTAACTTGGCATCATTCATTTCAGCTTCGATGTGGAAGACTGAAGAAAAGTGACTGTCAGAGGTGTAATATTAAACCTGGCAGAAACTTGAAGTACTGCTTAGAGGTATAATGTTAACTTAAACAGTAGTTTTGTCAGAGGTGTGATATTAACTTGACAAGAATTGGCTTGAGCCGAAAACAGTTTGAGGACCTGTCATTCTATGGATGAGAATTGACAAGTGAAATTTGAAGTGCCAGAGGTGTAGTGTTAACTTGGCAAAATGTAGAGTTGACAAGCAAGATTTGTACTCTACAAGGGGTATCTCATTACCAGAGGTATGGTGTTAACTTGGCAACGATTGTTTTTTTTGTGGTCCTACCATTCTGTGGATGAGAATTGGTAAGGGATTTTGGAGGAAAGAGTGGAATCAAGTCCACTTAGGATTTTTAGCAAACCCCCAGCTATCAACGGATTTGAGGTGCCTTTACCAACTACCGTTTGAGTTGGGCTAGCCATGCTATTCCCCTCAGCATGATGAGTTGTCGAAGACTTATGTTGGGCTTAAAAGCCAACATTTTCCTCTATCCTTAGCCGTTGGAGGCGTCGGATGTTAATGAAGAAATTCTTCTTGCTTTGATCAGAGGTGTACTATTAACTTGATCAGCGGAAGAATACCATCTAAGGATAGTACTTCTTCAGGAATCTGCCATTGATTGGCATCATAAGTGTATCGCCATTCGAGGTTATGAGGCGATATGATCCATTCGAGTAGACTGACTCTACCACAAATGGTCCTTCCCATTTGGGTTGGAATTTTCCTTTTGTCTTGTGCGTCATCACCATGGGTCTTCTGACGGCTAAGACAAGATCGCCTTTCTTGAAAGTTCGTACTTTAACTTTCTTGTTGAAGGCTCTGGTGATTCGAGCTTGGTAGAGCTCGATTTGCTGTTGGGCTTGCAGACGCTTGTCGTCTAAGGCCTCCAGTTCCTGGAGTCGCTGTCGATGCTTCTCCTCTGTCGTCATCTCCGCTGTCAAGGCGACGCGTAGAGATGGAATTTGGATTTCCAGGGGAAGCACGGCTTCACATCCGTATACCAAGGAAAACGGCGTGGCCTTTGTCGGGGTTCGCACTGTTGTGCGATAGGCCCATAAGCATTCGCCTAGCTTGTCGTCCCAGTCGCGTTGACTCTTCGAGACGAACTTTTTGAGAAGCTTGCCAATGGTCTTGTTGAAAGCTTCTGCGAGGCCATTAGCGGCAGGATAGTATGCCGTTGAGGACACACTCTGGATTCTGAACTTAGCGCAGAATCTCTGGAATGCCTGGCTGATGAACTGGGGTCCATTGTCATGGACAATCCGCCGAGGTACACCGAAACGGTAAATAACGTGATGTTTTACGAACTTGATCACGTTGGACGACTTCACCTCCTTCAAAGGAATGGCTTCGGCCCATTTGGAAAAGTAATCAGTTATTGCTAGAATGAACCGATGTCCCTTTGATGATGGTGGGCTGATAGGACCAACCACATCCATCCCCCACATTTCAAATGGCCATGTAGAGGTCGTAGAGTGGAGGTACCCTGGTGCTTGATGGATAAAATCTCCATGTATTTGGCAAGCGTGACATCTTTTGGCATAGGCGACGGCGTCGGCAATCATCTTAGGCCAATAGTAACCCAATCTTTGGAGTCGATGTGCCAGTTTTGGGCCAGGTTGATGGGCTCCGCACGTACCGTCGTGGGCCTCTTTCAATACCTCCTGGGCCTCTTTTGGTGAGAGGCACCGGAGTAAGATCCCGTCATGCGACCGACGATACAATGTTCGTGTAATCGCATTATAGTAAAACTTAGGGGCTTTCCTTCGAATGGCAGCCGCCTCTTTGGCGTCCTCAGGCAGGATGCCGTACAAGACATAGTCGATGTAGGGGAATCGCCAGTCTTTAAGCTCTGGACGGCCGACAATTCCAGCACTTCTTTGCCTCGACAATCTCCCTTTGACTCCTGATAGTCCTCGAGAGTATTTTTCGGGCAATGCAAGTCGTGGCTGTAGACGAATATTTTCTCCATTGCTCCAGCTGGAAGAGCTAGGGAGGCTGCAAGGGATGCGAGTGCATCGGCGTGCGCATTTTGCCTGCGCGGTACATGGTCGATGTAGAAGTTAGCAAACCCCTCGGCCATGCGGATAGTTGCGTTGTAATAGGGTACTAAGTCTTCATGTCTGACTTCGTACTCCCCGCGAATTTGGCTGACGATGAGTTTAGAGTCACCGTATGCCTCGAGATTTTTAACGCCAATCTCATCGGCGAGCTGCATCCCGATCAATAGAGCATTGTACTCCGCCACATTGTTGGAACAAGGCTCCGTTAGCGAGACAGCTCGGGGGATCACATAATTTTGTGGGGAGACAAGTACTACTCCTACCCCCGCCACTACGTGTCCCTTGGGGCTTGTCCTTGATGCACCGTCGAAGAAAAGTTGCCACACTTGACTTTCGAACGATGTCTGAGTCAGGTAGACTTCGGCCACTTCGTCTGGGAGATCCTCGTAGACTTTGGCTGCCCTCGGATCTGGGTGTTCAGCTAGGAAGTCTGCCACCGCTTGTCCCTTAATGGCTTTCTGCGGCAGAAAGTGCATATCATACTGGGATAGCAACATGGCCCATTTTGCCAGCCGGCCATTTAGTGAAGAAGGCTTTGTCATAAGTAACCTCAGGGGGTTGACTTTTGATATGACATTTATAGTCTGGCCTACCAGATAGTGTCGCATTTTCTGAATGGCGAACACTAGTGCCAAACATTCCTTCTCGATCGGGTTGTACCGATGTTCGGCTCCGATCATTGTTCTACTCAGATAGTAGATTGCCTGTTCTCGTCCTTCTTCATCATTCTGAGCTAGTAGAGCTCCCAAAGAATGGTCCATTGCCCGGACGTACACCAGGAAAGGCTTTCCGGACACCGGGGCTGCAAGGACTGGTGGTTGGGTGAGGTATTGTTTGATTTCCTCAAACGCTTGTTGGCAAGCATCGTCCCAAATGAACGAGACACCCTTCTTCATCAACTTAGCGAAGGGCTGGCATCTTCCGGAGAGGTTTGAGATGAACCTGCGGATGTACGCCAATCGACCCTGTAAACCCCTAAGTTCCTTGAGGTTTCTCGGGGGTTGCATCTCTTGGATAGCGCGGACTTTCTCCGGATCCAAATGGATTCCTGTGGAAGTCACAACAAATCCTAGGAATTTGCCACTGGCTACCCCCAGGAAGGACTTGGTGGGGTTCATCTTCAATTGATGAGCCCGCATGATGTCGAAGACCACCTTCAGATCAGCTATGTGATCTCCTTTAATGCGACTTTTCACCGCAATGTCATCGACATAACATTCCACCGTTTTGCGCATTTGCTGATGGAAAATGGCATTCATGGCCCTTTGGTAGGTTGCCCCCGCATTCTTCAGTCCAAAAGGCATGACAGTATAGCAATATACCCCTAGAGGAGTCCTGAAGGAGGTATGCTTTTCATCATCAGGATACATTTTGATTTGATTGTATCCTGAGAATCCGTCCATGAAGGACATTCGTTCGAATCCACAAGTATTGTCAATCATAACATCTGTGATTGGCAATGGGAATTCGTCTTTGGGGCAGGCCTCGTTTAGATCGCGGAAGTCGATGCAGATCCTGATCTTCCCGTTCTTCTTGGAAACGGGGACGATGTTGGCTACCCAGTCGGGATGTTGTTCTTCCCTGATGAAGCCAGAATCAATAAGTTTTCTGACTTCTGATTGAATTGCCTCCATTATTTCTGGGCGAAACCGTCGCTGTTGTTGTTTGACAGGCTTTACGTCCGGATTGATGTTGAGGCGGTGCATGGCCACTTGAGGATCAAGTCCTGGCATGTCCTCATAATTCCAGGCGAAGACGTCTATATACTCTTGTACAAGAGATATTAGATCCTTCTTCTCTGAAGGTGACAGGCCGTCACTTATGAAGATGGGCTTAGGGTTAGCCTCATCTCCTAGGTTGATCTGAACAACCTTGTCTTCTGTGGGTGGCTCACGCTGTTCAAAGCGGGTATCCCAAAGAGCATTTAAATGTTTGATCCAAGGATCTGTATCAGATTGGATCATTTCTTCATTTCCATCTTCCAGGTGGCTTGTCGAAACCATGTTCACTGAAAGTTCCTTGAAGATGTTGCCGACACTGACATCTGACTCCCAAGATGATGTGTCTGAAGAGTAATCGTTGCTCGACGATTCTTGAGAATCGGAGGCTGATGGGACCGGAGTTGATACATAGCCCAACCCCCGGCGCGTCCGATGATAATAATCGGGGGCCTTCCCTTTCGGCACAAAGGATCGAAGTAGCGTTCTCCTTCCTTTGCCGAAGTTCAACCCGGGTCTGTTGGTTAGATCATACCCCATGCACTTCATCATTTTGAGCGCTTTTGGTTCATAATGACTGAGCTGAGGGGATTCCTCCTCACTTTCCGATTCTTCGCGGGGCGTTGGTTCAGTCGTCATTCGCCCAAAAAGGATTGGTTTTTGGCCTTTTCGTCTTGTCG
This sequence comes from Agave tequilana, assembly GCA_038442645.1. Lineage (NCBI taxonomy): Eukaryota > Viridiplantae > Streptophyta > Magnoliopsida > Asparagales > Asparagaceae > Agave > Agave tequilana. The sequence goes on along the minus strand of JAVJIF010033862.1, from coordinate 60,314 downwards.
GAACCATGAATATAGATTCCTGCGCATCACCATTATCCTGGTATGTCCCGAAAGATGATTTTACTGGTACATGCAATGATGTCAAAGCATCCATTGCCGACCAGATGTCATCGTCTACGTCGGTACTAGTATCCGACGGTATTGAATCGGATGCACACGCAGAAAAATACTCAAAGTCTAAATTCTCATTAATATACCAACCGCCTGCATCGTCGGTGGTATTATCAACATCGAGCTTATTAGTGCTCTTTACAAGTGGTTCCAACTTCCACAGGCACTCTTCTTGCTCGGGCTCAGTGTCAGCCTCATTACCAGAGTCTGGCACCTCCAGTTGCGGGGTTTCATCCACCGGATCCTGATATAGGAGGGAGTCCGTGAAATAATTTTCGACCCCCTTAAACGGATACCTTTCGGCAACCAACGTTTGCACCTTCCCACTCGCGTCAATGTATTTCATGACTTGGTGAAGAGTGGAGGGAACGATGGAGTTGCGGTGGATCCATGGTCGTCCCAGCAGCAGATTGTAGGAAGTGTCGGCATCGATGACGTAGCACGTCACCTCCGACTTGAGGCTCCCAATCTGGCACTTGAGCTTGATCTTCCCCATCGGACGGGTGCCGTTGGCATTGAACCCGTAGATGGTCGTCTGTGTAGGGCTCAGACGGTGGGTAGGGATGCCGAGGTGTTGCATGACTCGGCGGGGCATGATGCTCAATGCGGACCCTGGATCTACCTGAATGCGGTTCACCTCAGATGATCCGATATAACCTGTGAAGTACAGGGGTCGATCATGCTTCCCTTTAACCTGCATATCATCTGCCGTGAAGGTAATGCAGGGAGCATTCTGGGAGGTGTGGAGACAATTCTCTACATCTTCCTTCTTTGGCACCTGGGTCATAAAGACCTCAGCATTTGCCAGAGCTTCTTGTAGAGCCTCCCTGGTCGACTTTGATAGTCTTAGAAGCTCATACAGGGTGATCCGCGCCGGGATGTTGGCCAATTGAGCCAAGACATCAAAGCGGTAAGGCGTTGTGGATCCTTCCGCTATACCCTTTTGAAGAGCTCGAGAGAATCGAGTCTCTTTTTGTTTCTCCACTGGTGGCTTCGTGGAGGGCCTAGTTGGCTCTGCAGCCGGTTGTGGAGGGTTTGCCGCCACTTCGCCGTACTGCTTCAAGTAGGGCTGTCCTGAACGAGTCCCCGTCATTGGTTGGTTGGGCTCTGCGGCCAAGACTATTGTTTCCTCTTCTGAATCAGTCAGTGAGGGAACATCATCCTCTGCTTCTCGGGAGGAAGCACATACCACATGGCAGGACGAAGCTTTTGCCTTGCCTTTGGACTTCCTGTTGGTTACAGTAGTCCACTGCTGGCTGTCCACTAGGTCAGGGTGGACCCACATGATTTCCCCTTGAGGCGTAGGGACGGGTACCAAGCCCTTCTCCTGCTGCTGGTGAGGGTCTGTGTTGACCACTCTTAGTTCTCCTCTTGGGATTGGGACCACCCCTGCAGGTGCTGGAGGTTGTTTTCCAAACTGGAGAACCGACGTCATGTTGGCTGTCACCTCCTTCTGTTCTGGTCGGAGTTTCAACACCTCCGCGTCAATCAGAGCCTGAAGGATGTCCTTGAAGATGTAACAGCTTCTGGTAGGGTGTCCCAACATCCTGTGGTACAAGCAGTAGTTGGGGTTGTCGGTCTTGCCGACTTCCTGAGGGCGCCTGGCCTCAGGGAGCTTCAGTCGGTTGCTCTTGTTGAGTAGCTTGAAGAGCGAATCGACATGTTCCTCCTTGAAGGAATACTGCTTGTTGGCGCGGGGTTGGCTTGAAGAGCCACTCGCCTTGGCTGGTTGAGGTTTGGTGGGAGATTTGGTCTCCGTCGCCAAATTATCCTTCCGCTTTGTCTGGAGGGAGGTGTCTGGCGCTCGCCTAGTTGACCTCTCCGGCCGCGGCTTGCCTTCTTCTGCCCTGACGCGGGCAACAATCTCCTCAGCCTGTTCACCTTGTTGGACTAATTGTTTCCAGGTGCGGCTTTCAGCAACTCCTATTTGAGCAAGGAGTGAGGTTTGGAGGTTGTGGCGGCATGTTTCCACCAGGGTGGCCTGGGTCATACCGCTTGGACACCGGAGTGCCACGTTCCGAAATCTTTCCACGAAAGATTTGACGGACTCTCCCTTTCGCTGTCTCGTAGCTAACAGGGTGGGCATTGTGACCTCGGAGTCATCTTCGAAGAAGCGTGTTAAGAACAGCTTCTCCAAGTCGCCCCAGTTCTTGATAGAACCTTCCGGGAGTTTCATGAACCACTCAAAGGCCAACCCTTTCAGGGTGCCGATGAACAGTCGCGCCAGGATGGCGTCATTATCTACTACATTCCCGGTTTGGGATTTGAAGTAGTAGATGTGCTGATTAGGGGACCCCTTCCCATCAAAGGCTTGGAGGGTTGGAGCCTTGAACTTAGGAGGGTACGGGACTAAATCCCACTCAGCTGGATAGGGCCGGACCACTCCAGCTTCTTGGAGGTCTTTGCGACTGGCAAGGGCATTGAGGCGTTCCTCCAATTGACTCATCCTTTTAGCATGAGCCTTCCCTGGGTCTCGGTCGCCCTTTGACGAGGGTTTGGACGAGCCAGAAGTAGATCGAGGCTTCTCTTCAGAAGGCTCGGAAGATGAGCTTCCTCCCTTTCTCTCTCTGTCCCTCGACCTCCTAGGAGGAGATCTCCTCCTGTCTTCGAGCAGCTGTGCAAGCGCCAGCTTGATAGCATCGATAGATTCCTGTTGAGACACAATCATCTCCATTTGTCTCTTTTGGATCTGTTCCAGACGTCTAGCTGTCTCATCAGGAGTGCCTGTCATGTAGGCAGAGGTCTCCTTCTCAACGGAGGAGTTTGAAGCCCCTGATTCCACTACGGCGGAGTGGGAATCGTTCACTTTAATGCCATGGGCTAAGGCATTATAGTCAACCGGGGGAATGGCCCCAGTCCGGGTACGAGTGTGTTGATACACCCCTTCCGGTTCAGAGTCAGACTCATCTGAGCTGACTGCAAGTCCTTTTCCCTTGCTTCTGCTTGTCATGTTCGCAGTAAGCTCCGGGTATTCAACGTCAGAGAAGATTCTCCTTCTATGGGAGCGCCTTCTTTTGGCTGACGGGGGGATCGAGGTCAGCTGTCTAACTAAAGACTGCTGGTGCACACTCGACCCGCAACGGCACTCCGAGAGCATGGAGATGAGCCGTTGGCAGCAGCAAGATGAAGTGACCTGGTGGGCACTTCTTTTCTTTGTTAAATAATCCCTCAAATCCATGGAAGAGGGATCAAAGAGACTAGCCTCACAACGTCGAAGACGGGAGGCATCCATGTGCTGTGCAGAATGGACGCAGACTTCAGGGACGCAGCTCTCGCGTCGCGGCTGTCTGATGCGCGCCTGGCGTCTCTGTTGAGATGAGACGCGAGTCTTGCGTTGATGCCTGGTGCGTCCGGGCAGAGACGGGTGAGAGAGAGTGGGCTGCTGGGCCCCATGCCTGTGAGCGCGTGTTTCTTGCGTTTGACGAGACGCAGAAGCTTCGCTTTGGCGTTTGGTAAGCTGGTCTTCAGAGGACTCAACTTGAGGAGTTACGCACTTGGGCCGCCAAACGCGGATTTCACGTACTGGACGTGCCGCGGGCAAAGCGCCAGATTGCATGTCGCGTTTAGCCTCAGTCGGACAACCAATGGTTCCAGCTTGAAGCTGACGCGCGCGTCTCCTCTGTCGACGCTCAGCATTTCGGTTGCGTCGCGGAGGAGGAGAGAAACCGACAACATCCTGATGCTGAACATCAGGGGTTTTAACCACGCGGGTCCTCTGAGGGACACTGACGCGGGTCTTTTGTGCGACGCAGTTGGTCGCAGCAGCAGTCGCGCGTGAGACCACGCTGGCCTTCTGAGAGGCGTTGACGCGGGTCTTCTGTGCACAAGGGACCGTAGCAGTGGCGCCCAAGAGAGCCTCAGATCGAGCTTCGGAGTTATTCCCCGCCGAGACCCTGCGACAGACGCGGGTCTTTGGACTCTTGGAGCCAGAAGAGAGAAACTCTTCGAATTTCGCCTGGTCGAACTCCACAACAAGTGTCTCGACCATTTTTCCCCTACGGAGGAGATCATCCTGCGCCACGGCTTGTTCGTCAGTGACAAACGTATTCCCCAGCGGAGTCGCCATCTCTTGTTGGACACGGAAAAGAAGGAGGTGTAAAATTTCCTTGAATCAGATGAAAAATTACAACAGACTAATCTTCCGGTTACAAGGGAGGGAGGATGTTGAAGCTTGAATCCCCCCTTTGTTTAGTGCTGGGTTCTTCGTGTGGCGGTGGAGAGTGAATCTTGTTCTCCGTTGACCAGATGACCGTCTGGACCGTCAAGGGATCTTCTCCTTGGCAGGTAGAAGGAGTAACTCAGCCCCGTCTACCAAAACTCTAAAAGAGAAGGTAGGCGAAGAGCAACTTGTACGCAGCAAGTTAGCTTGAAGAGTCGAGCTCTCTCTCTCTGTATGTGTCGCGCCTGTTGATATCTCTCGGTCTCTTTATGTCTATTGATGCCCTTCGATTTCTTCTGATGCCCTCCCCCCTCCATAGCAACTGGGCTATTTATATAGGCTGTAGGGGGTGAACGTGTCCCCTAAAAATACTCCACGATGAGAGCCAACTTCCCCGCTACATGGGCGGTGAATGGCGCCATAATCGGGGTGGTTGTAACCGAGACGCGGGTCTGGACCCTAGCGCCTTGAGGTTGAGACGCGGGTTTGGACCCTCGCGTCTTGAGGTTGAGACGCGGGTTTTGAGCCTACGCGCCTTGGTTCTGAGACGCGGGTTCGGACCCTCGCGTCTTGAGGCTGAGATGCGGGTGTCGGGCCCACGTGCCTTAATGCTGAGACGCGGGTTTGGACTCTCGCGTCTTGATTGTCACATTTAGCCTTGCGTCTGGATCTTGGATCTCTGCGTTTTGGTGGCTTGTCTTGGTGATTTTTAGACAGCCTACAGTGGTCATTCGGGGAAGATGAACAGTACCCGATGTTTCTTTTCTTTTCTTTTTCTTTTTCTTATTTTTTTGACCAATAAAGAAGAGAAAAAAAAGGAAGAGGTCTAGGGTTTTATGGAAGGTTTTGTGGAGGAGGGAGGGAAAGTGCAGGATTTAGTTTTGATACCAAGATGATGGGGGCGAATACTAGAAAATCTCAACCTAGAGTTTATCACCCAAAGAGGGGTTTCGGAATCTCTTCCTTGGGCATCTCACCCGAAGCGCATTGATTACAAATGCTCAAACAGTAATTTTCATATTCATCAACTGAATAAAACAATAGCATTTTTGGTCTTATATAGGCCTATATCAGAGGAACTTTTCACCACAACCAATATGGGACGAAAACAACTAAAATAAGCAATGAAAATAAACCACTAAAATAGATTAAGAAAAACAACTAGATGTCCTCATCACTTGAACTCTTCAAAAAGACTTCTATTCTTCTATGCTTCACATACTATAGTTCATTAGACCATGCACAACCACCAATCCCATTATAAGAGACTGATTTATATTGGGCTCCACGACCAGAGTCAGGGCATCATCACCCAAATCAACCCCAGATGCTGTTTGCTTCCTCTTTACCTGATCAGAGCATCAAAGTGTAAGCAAAACAAAGTAATTGTGTGTAGCGGAGTTACTTTCCCAGCATGCACAGAAGAATCCTACCTCGCGAGAAGCTCGCCTGAGATGCCTACTATCTTGAATGATGAATTGGACAACTCTGTTATCTTGCAACATGTGACATGGTTAACATCAGCCCATACTTCACAATTTAATGGTTGAAAACCTCACAGAATACAACAAGGCTTCTTGACCTTGAACCATGGCCTTATATCTTCCTTCTGTAAGCCATCAACATATTTATAACCTTCCCATCTCCCACAAATTCTTAGTTTCTGCAAGTAACAAATTTCCCTTCAGGCTTTAATGGCTAGCTATAACCCAACCTGATATTTTCCATCGACTTATGTTACACAATAGTTAAAATCACTTACCGTCTTGACTATCTTAAACAAGATCTTGCCATCAAGATTCATGAGATAGACCTCACCTCCACATTTGTAGTCATAGTTATCAACACAATAAGCAGACAGCCCCTTGGAATTGTAGACAGTGCACCCATTGCCATTCAAGACGAGTGACTTCAACCATATGGTAAAAGTTTCAGGTTTGCAACTTACATGGTTTAAAAATGAAGAATATTTTGATAGTTGAGAGAAAGTAGGATAAACTTTTGGCATGAGGAGAACAGGAACGCGTTTCCATTGAAAATTAACACTTTCTCGTGGATGCATTTATATGCTTGATAGATGATTAAGAGAGCTTAAGAATAATAATTAGAAATAGAAAGATCAGAGTCTGTTGGCTAATCACACTGATTATTCATGTTTAGGGGATGGAGTGACACAGTTATAGGCCTAGTTTATATTTACATGGATGCACATGTCAGTTTGGTTTCACAATAAGATGCTATTTTATTAGTTTAGATTTGGCTGTATCTCAATCTTCATTCAAAGAAAAGATTTGTTAACAATTGAAAGAGAAAGGGCAAAATACACATTATGGGAGCACCAAAGTCTTAAGTTGTGTGTAAGTGCTCCTCTACGACCAATAGAACAAGGGAAAGGGTTGGAGATGAGAATGGTCAGAATAATAAAGATATCTTTATTAGTATGATGAAACCCTCATGACTATGTTAGCTTACAAAGTTTATGAGGTACGCCATAATTAGGTCCATTGTATATTTAACTGACCCTTCTCTTCTGAAACCTTATTTATGTCCTAGACAAACCATGCTTATATCACATTTTTGTTCTTTTTGTGGAATATACAATTAGTATCCTTTTCTATGGCACTTGACTGTGGCTGCCAAGCACACTCAGTGATTCCCTGACAACACTTCTCCAAAACTAATGCCGCCCATTCGCTATAGAACTGACACGTAAGCTGAACCCTGACCTTATTCAGAATCAAGAACTTCAGAAGAAGAGCTTTTCCATTTGATTTGCATCTTCTCTACATAATTAATCAATCTAATGTCTATCCAACTGACTAGATTTTCCTTAACTAGTTGATAAATTAAAATTTTAAGGCCACACTTTTTGCATTTGATTGCATGATCAAAGTGCTAATTTGTAACATAAATGATTGGCAAGTTGGGAGAAAAGCTTTTGATATTCGTATGAGGTAAGCCATGATCATTTTAGTTTATACATCATAGTATTACCCTTTACATCTAAAATTTCCTGAACATCCTGCATCTATTTGAGGATGTCATCTACCCTTGAATTGCAAGGTAACATGTACAGTTAACCAGGCAAAGAGGTCTTGACATGGTTCTCTACAATTGCTTGCATCAGGCATTTCTTTAAGCATCGACAGAAAGATAGAAATGATAAGTGATAAGAAGGACAAGGTAATTTGCATGCAATGTTTGTATACCATCTGGGAATTAATACTTAATCAATAGAATGCAGGTGCCGAATACTGCCATATCACGCAAGTTGATAAACCATGCTGTAGCTAACTAAACGGAAATCTGGCAGTAAAAATAATTCTATACTGATATCTAAAAATAGGTCCATCCAGTGAATGATGAGCAATTTAATATGCACGTAACTCTTTCATCGCCTATTGGCATGCATCACATTTGACACAGTAGAAGAGATTGGAGATGTCAACTGAACGAAAAGTAGTTAATATCTGATGAGAGAATATTAACTTTTGCTTAGATCTATGTCTCTTTCTTAGATCAGAAAACAAGGATAATCAACATCAGAGTTAAGAAAAGAAACTGAAAGAATCTTATCATTGGCCATAACCTCCAGTAAAGGTACCCACTTGTCATGTTTTCAATGTGAAATTGCTCTGCATGCATAAATAAAGAACCAAAAAGTGCTGTCCAATTCAGCTTTGGGTGAAAAAGAGTAAGCATGACAGACTCTCTACTTTTCAACAACTTCATCCCTCTAATGGAAAACAAAATCTAAGGTTTTTAACCTAGTCACTTTCAATCAGCCTTACTACAAGTCCACATTGGTATAAATTCTCTCATTGACACTAGTATAAATCATAGGGAAGTAATTCCTCTTGTCTGGACTGGCAAGTGTGGTGGGGGGACCAGCCACATCTGATCTAACTGGAGAGTTTTCAAGCTTGGCTAGCAATCAATTTGCTAGTTGGAGAATGACTAAGTTAAATATTGGAGACTAAATAACTTCTGAATTTGCCCAAACAAACCAATAGGAGCTGGGCCTGACTATAATCTTGAGATTAAATCTCAAGTTCTAGCTCAAATTGGATGGGGACCAATACAAAGTGACACCGGTCATTTTGTGATTGTGAATAAAATGTACTCTTGTATGCAAGCCGCTACCTACGATATAAATGCACATTTCTGCCACTACTTCCGGTTTACCTTGAGCAATGTATCTGTTGTACGGGAGGCCTAGAAGTTCAAGAGTCAACCTATATTACTAACCGTGGTCAATTTGGTGCAAAATTCATGTATTGATCTCATAACATGTTGCTTGAAGATGCTCCTGTAACCCTCATTCATATCACAAGTTCCATTAATCCATCGTGACCTTAGAGGACGTCTCAGCTTTCACTGAAATTCCAAGTTTATCCCTAATCGAAGAAAACTAAGGGAAAAAGAAAATCATTTTTGATGACTGTAGGCCCAACTGAATTCTATCACTTTGAATATTTTTCCAACAAGTTGTTATGATCAAACATCAAGTGGATCAATATTTGGAGCCCTATATCTATTAAATCTTACTTTGACTTGTTGTGACCTATTAACAGCCACATTCAAATTATGCGACATGTATTTTCCAAACCTCAAAATTAATAAAAAAAAACATGCTATTTTTACATATCACATTGAGATTTCATATCAAGGTTCAGGACTTTTGGGGTTTGTTTGATCCCCTTTTTTGTATCTAATTAAGGCCCAATTATTGGGCCCCATTAGCCTAGGCGCAATCAGCCTTTTTCTTGAAATGGTGCATAAATTCTTTCTTCACTTTGTGGATTCACACCCAGAGCACAAAAATCAAGGAAGAGGGAAGGAGGTGTCATTTCTATCACTTTCCAATTTTTTGAATTTTCAACGAATAAGACAAGCAACTTCCCATGCAAGGTCTTAGACCTTTTTCCTCTCTATTTCCCTAATTTCTCTTGCCTCGCATGGCAAGAATAATCATAAATCCTCCATAGAGTCCAATCCCAATGCATATTTATCCCATCCGTCCGCCTCATATGCCTTAACATGCAATTTTGTGCCATCATCTCTCACCATTAACGCATGGCTCTTTTTGCTTGTATGCAACATAGTTGTATCAGTAAATGCAGCAGTTAGGGGAACTGATACGCACTTGCATGAATGAAGAAAAAGGAATCATGTAGCCCATCTCAAAGATTTGGAATTGGAAGGCTCCATTGTTGTTGTTGTCATTGTTATTGTCTACTCTCACCACATGAAACATTGCACTTTTGATATTACTCATTTGAGAACATCCTATACCTACATTACACCAAAGCAAAATTCAAGATGCATCGTTGCCGTGGCTAGTTGGTCTCGTTTAGGTGAGATACAAGATGTTTAGTAATATGGGATATCATGTTCTTGTTATATTTAGAAGATGAAAGTTCCCTCTAAGATAAAGGCATTTATTTTGCTTGTCATCAATGATATCGTTATCTGTAAAGATGGTCTAACTAAGAAGACACCCATTGATGGGAACTGCATCCTTTGACCCAACTTGAAACTACAAGCCAAGTCATGAACAAATCTGATCTGAATAGGCTCCTATAGACTATGATATTTAAGGCTAGCTTAAATCAAATACCTCTGTCTAACAAGGATACTTGAAGAACATGGAGTAGGAAACATATACACCAACAAAGAATTATACATTTTGGAGCGTCATATGGAAAATATGTGTCCAGGTCTAGAGATGATAGAAATGCTAGATGTTTCAACAGCAAGGGAGGATTTTGGTTGCTTGTACTAATCAAATTTACTCAGACATTTCTTTCTGGCCACATAATTGGAACTCAGCGACTTGATAATCTAAGTGGCTTTCACCATGACCTTAATCCGAAGGCCTAGAATGGAACGAGGATGAAATATACACGAAGCAGAGGAGGAAGTGAAGGACATTGACTCCAATACTTGATTCTCACTGGACCCCCTTTTGGAAATTCAGTTTGGTGCTTGTGAGAAGTCACCAATGCTGACTCTTACTTTGATGATTGAGGGTTAAAATTTCAATTATTTTGTGTTATTGAAGTTACTTATAAACTTCCACCCTTTATTTTGGATTGGTTGAGATGGTACATTGTCGTGCTATACTACCTTTCTGCATGGTTAACTCGTCAGTGCTATGCTGTACATTTCCAGAAAATTCAGACCATCGTGGAGGGAGTCTATCTATCAGACAATATACCTTAGCATACTGGGAAAATTTGTTCATTTGGTCATGTATGGTTTGCTTTCTACCATCAAAAACCTATTAAAGGCATAGAAATCGAATTCCCAATGTCTTCTCACGATTCAATGAAAACTAAACCAGCCCGTAATTATTTCACCTAACCAGACCATTGAAAAACAAACAATTCATGAGTGCATCGTGAATTAAACATGAGCAGCCTTTTGCTAGAACTACTACTTGTGCTTGATACATGCTACTTGCTCCGAACTTTTACCAAATGATTCCCAAACTCCAGACTTCTAAGCCGCACCATATTATTCCCGAATATTAAACTTGTTACTATAACGAAGCATTCCACAAATCTTTAGCTCAAAATAGAAGTCAAACAGTTCGTAGTGTCAAAGTTGAGGCTCAAACTACAGCTACAATTTCATTGAGACAATGTATCAAACAGCTTGCATGCAAACAGTCAATGTATGGATATTTATTGTATACACACAATTTATCAAACAGGTAATGTGCACAAAGAGATGGACCAGATACCATTACCTATTTTGTGTGTGCATCACGTTCTTGGGCCGGAGAGAAGCCTCTCAGTCGAGCTGGGCAGGCCCTGCCGATGTCCAATAATGGAAACGAGCAGCGGCGGTTGGTGGGGCCCACAAATTTCCCGCGGGACGCATCTCAACGGCCAGCCACCCAATTCTCAGATCTCATATGAAAGGGAGGGGAAAAGAACGCAAAGAAAAAAAAGGATATATTGTAGGTGAATGCGTGGGAACTCTGAACACTTCAATTTTGTTGTCAATTTCGCATACTAACTTTGAAGTCAAAAACTTAAACAACCAAATTTAAGAAATGTTTGTTGTGTATACTGCAAAGATTAATAATAAGCATACGAACATAATAATAACTAAGTTTTGGAGTTTTGAACAATACAAAATAGAAGATTCAATTCTTTGTTTGGAGGGTTGTATCATTATAAACTGATTATTATTATTAATTAACTTTTACCATGTACTATTCATGCAAAAAAAAAAAAAATGATATATAAGGCGTAGTCAAACTTGAACCTGGGATTCCCCAATGTCACGCTCACCTTTCTACCAATGAGCCAGCATCACCAGCATATATAAATGTAAAAACTATCATAAATGTAAAAACTATCTATGTATACGATATGTTGGTTTCAATTATCTGTCCTAATGTTTCACAATTATATAGATTAAAAACATATTTCGGTATAAATTCTAAAGAGGAGCGGATCTTGGCATTCATCAAATTGATAAATGCGCCCGCTTAAAAACTACAAAATTGCCATTATTTTTTAGACAGAGTTAACCTCAGGGAAAAGGTCAAATTGCCTTCTCTTTCTACCCCCTCCCTCTTTCTCCTTCCTCTTTCACAGTGAGCAGTGGCGAGCCCCCGGCTGACGTATGCCCCCCTTCCTTTGTCACCAGATCTGACGACGCGGAGGACGGAAGGGGGGAAAGGAGGGCAGCGGGGGTAAGAAGGGTGAGGTCAGGGTGCTGAGGGGGGGACGACGGGGGGAGGGGTATTTTTGACAAATTTAAAATTTTGATGAATGTCTTTATCAATTTGATGGGTGCCTTAATCTGGTTGATGCTTTTATCAATTTAGTAGGTGCAAATATCCGCTCTTATTCTGAAAGTAGGGGTCTTAAATCTCAATTGTAATAGAATTCTTCACACAAATTGGATGATGTAGAGGGTCAGATGCGCAAAAAGGCCCCTTTATCAAAACCAACCTAAAAAAGGTTTTCTCCCGTGACTCATATAAAAAATTTATTCGTCTTGTCTGTGCGCTATACTAGTTACCCCTTCTTGCTGGCCAAGTTTAATTTTAGGGAACGAGACTGTGAGTTCCGCCATCCTAAAGCGGCACAAGTTAGAAGCATTGAAAGAGTAGATGGAGTCCACCAAGGTGATGACTCATTCATCGACCTTTCTTCTCCCGTCGCCACCTCTTCTTCTCCCATCTCGGCTTCAGGCCAACGGTGACGCCGCTCTAACGTACACCCTGATTGTTCTCAATAGCGCCTCCCTAATTCACTCCTCTCATCTGGAATTACGGTATGCATTTCTTTTCTAGGGTTTCAATTTTTAAATTTCTTCTATTTTAATCTTTTTAATCTAATGTTTGGGGTTTTTTTGCCGCTTTTTGAGCAGCAAAGCATATTTGTTTCCCTTAATCGGCTCGTAAGTGGTAAAATACAATTACAATAAAACCACTTTTGTTTGGGTTCATAAGTCGTAAAATGCACTTGCAGCCTAAACAATTAATTTTGTGGCCATGCAAATCTTACTTACAGCACAAAACAGTTAATTTTGTGATCATACAAATCTCATTTTTTACAGTACACTTGCAACATAAATAGTTAATTTTATTTCTGCATTGCAGACAGTTAATTGTAATTAGATTAATATTTTTTATCATTAGATTAATTTTTTTAAATTATGAGAAATCTTTTTTAATTATTAGATTAAATTTAGTTAATAGATTAAAATTTTTATCAACTACTTTAATAATTTTTATTATTAGAATCTATTTTATTACTAGGCTAGTATTATTTAATATAAAATTAATAATATTTTATTATTAAATTAAATTCTTTTAATTTTGGAATCTAACATTTTTAATTATTGAATTTAATAATATTTAATATTAGATTGCAATATTTAATATTTTTTAATAATTAGTATTAGGTTATTACTAATATTTAGTAATCTAATATTTTTTTTATTATTTTTTATTATTAATATCTTAATATTTTTAGTATTTCATATTTTATATTTACTATTTTTCTTATTTATTTTAAAATTTTAAGATTTTTAATATTTAATATTTTTATATTTACTATTTCTTATTTATTTTAAAATTTTAAGCTGTTGATGTTTATGTCTCTATCTTGTAACACAAGATCGCATTGTATCTAAATAATGTGTTGTTACGTTGGAATGGCCTTTACATTGCTAGGATCTTCAAACATCCCTCATTCTTTTTTCTACTTTGAATGTTATTTTATCGATCAAACTGCATAACATTGCTGAGGTCATAACAGGAGTAGATTGCTGTTGCACATTTTTTGAGCACCAACTGAAACCATTACAGGATTAGATTGTTTTTTCCTTCATTTCAAAGTCACAATGCATTGAATTCTGATAACTGGAACATATTTTGTTTCTCTTTGACCACAGAGACCTGGTCCTGTACAAGCAGAACCCAACTGTCATGAACCTTATGGCAAAACCTTTCGTTTGAGAACATTCAGATTTTGGGAGAGGATGAAACGGAACGAGTAGTTGTCGACAGATTGCTTAAAAAGGATGAAGACGGTAGCACTGTAGGACGAGTCTAGGGAGTGAGGGGCAGGACATTGCTCCTACTATGAGCTCTTTTTCCTAAATGTTGCACACTGCTTTTCACTTTTATTTTCTCGGATTTTTAGCAAACAACCTTAGATCCCAATGATCCCTTTAGCAACCAAACACGCACATCAATTTTCCTTTTGGAAGGTAAACTAGGAGTGAGGATCAAATCAAGTTGATACCTGAGATTTCAATCACAGTATTTAAAGGAAAACGAGTAGCTTGGTTTGAGAACTATACAACACATATATATTAAGACTCAGTTGTTACTTGCACCACACAGTGGTATTAGGTTGTCGGGTGAAGCAATGATAGGCCTTTTTAACCTTATAAATGTAGTTGAAACTCGCATAGCTGCATCATATGGTGCTACTGAGGTTAACCAATGGTAAAGCCTTTCTAACCCTATAGAGACGATGATAGACAAACTGCGATCATGCCAGATGATTGATATAGAGAGATGTTTGTGCTTCTTACAATTATGGAAAATTTCCTTGTTCTAAACTGCATGTTTATTTTTTGCTAGTTAGTTTCATTTATTATGAGTGGTTCGACCGAGGTTTAGACTTTATCTTGCAATGATAAACAGGTTCAAGCCAGATGTGATCAAAGAACATATGGATTCAATAAGATCAGATGTAAAGGAGTATTATATCAATTCTGTAGGTTTCTTCCTGCCTAATGTAGCACTCTTAACAGTAATGCAGTGACCCAAAGATATTGTATACTATATTTCCATTTGTTGATACAATCGACGTAAAATATTTTTTGATATGTTCTTTTTGTTTCGCCCGTTTCTGTAGCTCTATGAAGCACAGACCGGGACAATATGGACCCGTGACATGGAAATTTCCAGAAAAATGAGGGACACGGGGTCGCGAAAATAGAATATATCGGTAATAAATAGAGAGTAGATATGTAGACGCATGTGGTTTAGGCTAACTTATTGCTTACTGATCGTGTGCTCTAAGCTATAACTTATGCAAGAAAGAAGCAATCCTCTCCCAGTCTAAAGAGTCTAGAAGAAGGGGAAGAAGATAGATTCACTAGAGGGAATTGCTGGTCTCACTTATTTAGCCAGAGAGGCATCTGGGACACATTTTGAGGCTTTGAAGGATCAATAATGTATAAACACCAATACCTGCTTGAGTTATCTTGTGTTTCAAATTCCAGTTAGTCCAGCGAGAATTTTGTTAGCAGACCAGTTATCCGCCTTTCAATTTTCTCTGAAATCATGGATCTAGTTTAGTACATAAATGGTAGAGAGCTACAATATAAGCAAGCGAGCGTAGGGATACAAACTAAATAATGAAGCGTAAATGGTCATGACTCCAACTGGTCATCATATCTTGATTTAGGTTCTGGAAGTTACTTCCCTTGATTGGAGAGGATATGCATATTATGCTTGAAGTGCCGATGAACTGATCCAATGTTATGGTTGTCGTAGCTAGTCACCGATGGTAATAAAAAGCGTGAAGGACCCTCTGTGTTTGAACATGTGCAGACGGCTCGGCTAAATATTTCAGCAGAACTAAGAAATAATTTTGGAGGATTACCAGATATTTACAGTTTGCAGATCATTTCGTGGGGACTGTGAGATATGCAATTACAACATACTTTATTGCCATTAATATTTTCAGTGATGTCCTGTTAGCAGTATGCAAGTGGTTTTTGTGAGCTTTTGGTTCTCATAATATTCTTGTTTTTGATTTAATTAGTGGATACTGGAGGCATTATCATCTGGCCCATTAACCTTCAGTTGAATACATATTGTTCTGCATTCATTTCTTTTCTACACCAACATTTTAAGTTTGTGGAATTAATTAGATCGTTTCATTAGGAGCAAAACATTTTAATTGACTGTTTTTTAATTCTGGCAGGGAGTTAAAATAGTGGACTCATCCAGTGACAGGACATATCAGATCTACAAAGGTGTGTAGATTATATCTGTCTAACTAGGATGATGTTGGATCATGGGTAAGGGTTGTCACCCAATTTCGGTGTATGCACATACAGGGCGAAGATCCGTGCTTTGGTTCCATCAATTTTTTAAAAAATAAATAAAATAAATTAAAATTCATTTTCCGATATACTGCTAATCTAATTAAATTAGACTTTCAAGAAGGAAGGAACTTCTTTATGTTGATCGAGGCGTGCGGAGCACTGTCCTTAAGAGTAGATCGCGCCCCTCTGAGAGAATATCTCGGTGCAGCAGGTTGATGGCGGCCTACCCTCCAGGATTCAACGATCGCTGGTCCTGCAAGCGTGCACTCGCACAATACACCCCCGCGAGGCTCTGAAACTCGGATTTGCACCCCCTTGCGCGTGCGATGCGAGCGCACATGCGCATTAAGGTTTTCTGGATCCGGTAACCCAATTTTCTTCACTGGGCCTTAATGGGCTTGTGTGCGCGTGAGCACCCCTTGGTTTCTAGCCCACACAACTCATCATGAAAGAGACTCCCTATATAAGCATTAAAGAGTTCTTTTCCTATCCAATGTGGGACTAAAAGAACTATGCTTAATTTTAAAATACCCTCGAAATACTAACAATCCCCTACTATTTCAAAATTAAAAGGGAGGATAATAGGAACGAGAGAGAAGAGGAGGAAACATAAGAACTCAATGCATCAATAATGGTGACTTTTGATTTATGAACCACTATCTAAGATATGTAGGTGTGTCCCACAGGAAGTTGGTGAAATATAAAGTTTCTATGAATTAATCTTCCTAATTATGGATCATTGACCTACAATTCATATATCATTCATAGAACCGAGCTGTTCAAAACGGGTTGGCGCGAATCGGCCATGCGCCCTACCAGAATTTTTATGAGCGCTCTAGAGAATATGTCTACATTCTCATAGGAAGCGGCCCCACTTCCACACTCATATAGGTGGATCCATCAAGTGTGCATTACAATTAAAAACACCACCCAATAAGGACTATGGTAATCCATTAAGAGCTAATGCTCATCCTTTGCACATTGCAATTTGCACTATCTACATCATAGGAATGGACTTCTCAATAATAAAATAATGATAGTGCATCTCTAAGTCAACAAATGATTTATTATTACCCATATGAACCTCCTTCATGAGTTCATCAATCTTATAGGTTGGGTTACTATCATTTTTGACTTTTTGTTATAGACATGAGTCTCATTTCCCTCGATGTATTCTCCACTAGTTTTCTCCCTAATGGTTTGGTAAATGGATCACTTATATTAAGCTCTGACCTCACATAGTCAAGAGATATGATCCCATCATCTAGCAGCTGCTTTACAATTTTATGTCTTAGGCGTATATGCTACTCTTTCCATTGTATATTTTATTCTTAGCTCTAGCAATAGTACCTTGGTTATCACAATGAATAGACACAGATGGAGCTGGTCTCTTCCAAATTGGTATATCAATCAAAAGATTCCTGAGCCACTCAGCTTCAGTACCTGCCTTCTCTAAGGCAACAAACTCAGACTCCATAGTGGAGCGAGCTGTGACGGTTTGCTTGGATGATTTTCAAGACACCGCACCCCCACCAAGTGTGATCACATATCCATTGTGGACTTTAACTCATGAGAATCAGAGATCCAGTTAGCATCTGAGTATCCCTCTAAAACAGAAGGAAAGCCACCATATGTCAAACTATAATTAATAGTTCCTTTTAGATACTTTAGCACTCGATACAATGTTGTCCAATGGTCCTTATTAGGACAGTGAGTGTAACGACTAAGTCGTTCCACGGCATAAGCAATGTCAGGTCGTGTATAGTTCATCAAGTGCATTAAACTACCAATGATTTGTGCATACTCAGATTGTGACACACTTTCTTCTTTATTCTTTCTTAAGTGAATGCTGCCATCATAAGGTGTGAAAATAGAAGTGCAGTCAAAATGATCAAATCTTTTCAATATTTTTCTATATAGTGTCCTTGTGAAAGCATGATACGATCAGAATCTCTAATAATTTTAATTCCTAGGATCACATCAACTTCACCCATGTCTTTCATATCAAAGTTAGAGGACAAAAATGATTTGGTGTCATTTACAATTTCTAAGTATGTACCAAATATAAGCATATTATCAACATATAAACATATAATAACACCAACATTATCCTTAAATTTAGTATAGATACATTTATTAGCCTCATTAATCTGATAACCATAAGAAACAAGAACACTATCAAATTTATCATGCCATTATTTGGGTGCTTGTTTTAAACCATATAAAGATTTTACAAATTTGCAGATTTTGTGTTCATTTCCTGTTATCAAACAACCTTCAGGTTGGTCCATATATATTTCTTCTTCCAGTTCTCCATTTAAGAATACAGTTTTAACATCCATTTGATGTATCATAAGCTTATGAATAGATGCTAAAGCAAACAACACTCTAATAGATGCAATTCTAGTCACAGGAGCACATGTATCAAAATAATCAAAGTCTTTCTTTTGAGTGTATCCTTTAGCAACCAATCTACCTTTAAATTTATCCAAAGACCCATCAGGTTTCAGTTTTCTTTTAAATATCCATTTGCAACCAATTGGTTTTGCACCTGGTGGCAAATCAACAAGTTCCCAAGTGTGATTTGATAATATGGATTCTAATTCATTATTAATAGCCTTTTTTCAGAATGGAGCATCCGGAGAGGAGATCGCCTCTTTATAAGTGAGAGGGTCATCACCAACAAGAAATGTAAAGAAATCTTTACTAAAGTCAGTTTCTTTTCTAATTCTTTTATTTCTCCTTAGTTCAATCTGTTCATTATCATCAGATTCTTGTGCATGACTAGATGAAGAGGCATGAGAAGGTTTATCAACATGAGTTTTTAATGGAAAAACATGCTCAAAGAATTCTGCATTTTTAGTTTCAACAATATTATTAACTTCATTATATTATTATCACTTCTAGTCACAAGAAACCTATATGAAGCACTATGATGTGCATAGCCTATAAACATGCAGTCAAAAGTTTTGGGTCCTAGTTTCTTTCTTTTGCGTTCAGGTAGAAGAACCTTAGCTAAGCACCCCCACACTTTTAAATAGTTTAAGTTTAGTGCATGACCTCTCCAGATTTCATATGGAGTTATACCAGTTTTCTTATAGGGTATTCTATTTTGAATATGACAAGTAGAGAGTATAGCCTCCCCCCACAGATTCAGAGGTGCACCAGAACTTATAAGCATAACATTTATCATATTTTTGAGCGTTCTATTTTTCCTTTCATCAACACCATTAGATTCAGGTGAATATGGAGAGGTAGTCTCATGAATTATGCCATGTTGTTCACAAAATTCATTAAATTGTTTAAGTTCATATTCACCACCTCTATTCGATCTTAATCTCTTGATTTTCTTATTTAGTTGATTTTCAACTTCTGATTTATATTTCAAAAATATTTCAAAGGCTTCATCTTTAGATCTTAACAAATAGACTACTGTATATCTAGAACAGTCATCAATGAAGGTGATATAGAATCTTTTACCACCTCTAATTAAGTTATTTTTAAGGTCACCAAGATCACTATGAATAAGCTCAAGCAATTCAGATTCTCTTTGTACACTTTTACATGATTTCTTAGTGGATTTAGATTCAACACATATTTCACATTTGTCATGATCAGATATAGTTATATTATGCAAGAGACTTATATCTTTCATTTTCTTAATGTAAGAAAAACCAACATGTCCTAACCTACCATGCCAAAGATCACAAGAGTCAATCATGTAAGCAGAAGAAGTAGATGCATTTCCATTCATGATTTCAAGTACATTCAGCATAAATAAACCCTGACTACAGTACCTTTTACCAACAAATTGTCCATTTCTAGTCATTACAATTTTATCAGATTCAAAGCAGACCTTAACTCCAGCTTTTCCAAGAAGGGAAACAGAAATGAGGTTTCAACAAATCTCAAGAACATGAAGCACATCTGTAAGAGAAAGGATCTTCCCTAAAGTGAGCTTGAGAAGCACCTTTCTCTTACCCACAACGGGTGAGGGCCTCGAATCGCCCATGAACACTTGTTCACCATCATCAACAGAGGAGTAAGAAGAGAAAGCTCCTCTGTCGGCACATATTTGTCGGGTTGCCCCGGAATCAATCACCCAATTCTTATTATGTGCAACCATGTTAACTTCAGAGATTACAGCAGCAATAATGTCACTCTCAACCAGGCTAACTTGTGGTTTGGATGGAGCCTCACCAGTCTTCTGAAATCTACACCGTGCTGAGTAGTGTCTGGGTTTGCCACACACAAAACAGTTTCCTTTCTTCTTAAAAGTAGAGTTAGGGTTTCTTTTCATCTTAGGGTTCTGATTTGATTTGAAGTTTGGCTTATGAAAATATTTCTTTGGTTTAGAAGGCTTGCTTTCAATTAGATTTGCCTTGGAAGTAAGCTCCTTGACCCTTTCAGTTTTCTCTCTTTCTTTATTTTTCTCTTCAATTCTAATATGAATTATTACATCTTCAAGGTTCATTTGTTTTCTTTTATGCTTCAGTTCTTTCTTATAATCTTTTCGTGAGTTGGGTAGTTTTTCAATTAGGGCTTCAGCAACAAAGATTTCGGGTAGGGTGATATTTTCATTTTTAAGATCATCAATTAGAACATGGTATTCATGAATTTGAGAGGAAATATCTTTTTCATCAGACATGATAAATTTTAGAAAATTTTCAATAGCAAAATTTTGAGTTCCAGCATCTTCAAGAATGTATTTCTTATTAAGGCTTTCCCAAATTTCAGTTGCAGTTTTATAAGGACAGTAAACATCAAACAGTGCATTACTAAGTGTGCTGAGAATGATGTGCCTATAGATTTTGTTGGCTTTTTCTCATTTTTGCAATTCTTTTTCTTTCTCTGGTTTAGAATCAGTTATAGCAAAAGCATAACCAGTTACATCAAGTGTGGACATAACCTTTTCTTGCCATCTTTTATAGTGGGTTCCATTAAATGGTTCAATCCTAGAGATGTCAGGCAAAGACTTAACATTTGTAGCAGCAACCATAACAGTATCCATATCTACTCTTAAGATTGTTGGAAAATAATGTATGAAATACTGCTAATCTAATTAAATTAGACTTTCAAGAAGGAAGGAACTTCTCTATGTTGATCGAGACGTGCGGAGCACTGTCCTTAAGAGTAGATCGCGCCCCTCTGAGAGAATATCTCGGTGCAGCAGGTTGATGACGGCCTACCCTCTAGGATTCAACGATCGCTGGCCCTGCAAGCGTGCACTCGCAATGCACAGGCCCTCGAACAGCTCGGATTTGTTTCCTCCAGAGATGCAGGGAAGAACTGAAGAGTCTAAGAAAATTTCAGAGAAAGAAGAAGATGGTTGAGTTCTATTTTTGAGAGCAGGGAATAGATCCTTTATAAAGAGAGATTATCATCATTAGAAAATATTTGGGAAGAGAAAATAATTCTTGGACAGAGAACCAATCTTTCCTTGTTCAGAGAAACAAAATTGCCTCGGAAAGTGTCACTACAATGATAGGACAGGACATGGAAAAATACGAATCTCAACAGTTATCTCTGACCCAAATATTATGACAGGATTTGAAAAGATTTTATTTTAATTTTAAATCTAAAAATAAAATTGGCAAAACTTAACCTGAATAGGCAAACCCGCGAGGCTCTGAAACCCGGATTTGCACACCCCTGCGCGTGCGATGCGGGCGCACATGCGCATTAAGGTTTTCTAGATCCGATAACCCAATTTCCTTCATTAGGCCTCAATGGGCTTGTGTACGCGCGAGCACCCCCTGGTTTCTAACCCACACAACCCATCATAAAAGAGAGTCCCTATACAAGTACTAAAGAATTCTAGTTACAGTTTATTTTTTATTTTTTCTTAATTAATTTTATTTTAATATTATTTTACGGTCAACTTTGTTGTCAACTTTTCCACTTTCACTTTCACATTACCATCCAAACACCGGAAAAGACAAATATTTTTCAAACCACACTTCCTAACAACATCTAAACACCGGAAAACTTACTAACCAATTCCTAAGTTCCAAAGGGAATTATTACTACTTCCTCAATTCCTCACTTCCTCACTTCCACTCTTAACCAAACAGGTCCTAAAAAAACTATGCTTAATTTTAAAATACCCTTAAAATACTAACATAAAGTTACTCCATTTTTAGAGAGAGGAAGAGGCGGGAGAGGGAGAGATCAGATGGCTGCTGCTACGATCACCAGCAGTCCCTCTTTCTCCCTCAAATTTACTTTCGCAATCGCCTTCTCGTTCTCAGCCCTAACCCTCTCCTCTCCTTCTCCCCAAAGTCTCCCTTTTTTGTCCCGCCCCAAAATCTCCCCAAAATCTTCTCTCTCCTCCCCTTCAGACCTCGCCTCCGACGTCCTCTCTCTCCTCGGCGGCGCTCAAGAAGCTTCCAGGGTCCCGGCCAAAGAGGCCGATGACATCCGCTCCTGCCTCCGCTTCCTTGTCCCCTTCCAGAAGCTTCCAGAAGGTCCCAGGGGCGGAGGGAGCTGCTCGCCGACAAGAAGGAAGTGGAGGACGAGATGGTGCGGTGGCCGCCGCCGCCGGTGATGGAGCTGTCCCGCCTCGCCGTCGACTCCGGCGGCAGCCCCGCGGTGATACAGCGCTCGCTTGATCCCACGGTGCTCAAGGTAATTAATTTCCGGCCTCGTGTGTTGAAATGTGGAAAGATCAAATCTTTGGGGTTTTAATTGGGATCCAACTGACCATTGTGCTTAAAAGATTTGATCTTTTGGGGCTTCTCTCACGTTTGACCCTAATTTGCTCATTAAATGAATCTGCTTTACTCAAATTGTTTGCGGTCGTCTTGAATCGTATAATGCAACAGGTTCCTGATGTTGAGGGTCTGATGAAGGATAAGTGCCAGCTCACAAGAACTCCCACTGCATTTCGATTTTCGAACAAGGTCTACTCTTTACTATTATTTGTTGTTGTTGCCTTTATTTTGAGTTAATTTGATAATCCCTGTGATGAACACTAGAGACGTATGCATACAGGAGTTGAACTCATACTTCGCATTCTTGTTCGAAATGATCTCGGCTCGTGCACCATTGATGGGGTTTAATGTGTCTCTTAACCGGTATGACTTGTTTCATGGGCATCTTTTCCTGGCCAGCGACACCGGAAGGCTTGGCATACTGTGAGTCAAGAGGCTACAAGGATGCTTGCAGTTTTCTAATAAAATTTCTTGTGATTTAACAACATTGTGTTTACTCATTAATCCATTTTGCAGGTTTCATGCTAAAGAATATCCAGCATATGATAAGAAAGTTTTTCCTTATCACATGGGCTATTGCCAGAAGGGTTACATCTTTCATCTTTACTACAATGTTGCTGATTCATCTGTTTCTGTCATTTAACCATTCCTGATAAAAATGCTGAAACAGTCTTGTGCGCGCTGTCACGATTTCTAAATTATAAGATATTGTTTTCCTGTATGCCTTGTTTGACATTCTTGGTCATCAAATCATACATTTTTACTGACCCAATTGTAATCTCTTTCAGGATCTAATGTGGTGTATGATGATTGTATGAATCTACGGAACATCCTGTGGCTAGCACCATTACCTAGTAATGCCAAAAAGCATGGGCGGCACCAGGTTTGACATCCAAGTTAGCTCTCAATTACAAACCAAATTTACAGTTCACTTGTTACTTTGTGCATTTAGTCTTAATATTTACCAATTTAGTTGTTCTGTTTATATCAAACTCTATCTATTCTATTGTTTAGAGACTTAATGCTAATGTAATATGCTAGTTATACTGTATTAATACTCATGACTTCCTGCTATTATGATATTCACATCAAAAGTAGATATCCTTTTCCTAGTTTCAATGGAGTTAGGCTTTGATAAGAAAACGAGCCAACATTGGCTTTGCCCATTCGTTTGAGACTTAGCTGGCTGAAAAATTTTAAGCAACTTCTATAAGGTATTTAGGTGGAAAATGATTATTAGATTCATTATTAATGTACATAAATTTCTCACTTTCGTAATCATCAGATATCTATAAGCCTATGAATATGTAATGTATGAAAGATTTTGCGGGACACAAGTTTGGATATAACAAAGTCAAGACACATCAGGTGCTCTAATAACATCTATTAGACTATTACATATGCATGAAAAAAATTCAAATTCTAAGGTTGATGTAGGAAGAGATCAACCAGGAGCAGAAGCAAAACCACCAAATAATCTGATCTGTCGACAACGCCCTTAATCTGGCTTGTCAACAGGCTTTTCCTTAAAGTCAGGGGTTTACAATCTATTCCTTGACTGTCGACAACCCTATCGACAGTCCTATTGAGTTTCTGCTGGATTCTGAGTTTAATTAGAATTTTGTTTGTGGGTTTAATTTAGACTCTAATTGATTTTGTGTTTTTGTATTTTGAATTTAGATTACCTATATAGGTTAGGACTCTTTTAATTTTTTTTGTTTTTCTAGAAATACGTTATAGTTTCCTGATATGAGTAGTACTCTTTTGGAAGCCTATAAAAAGATCCTTGTATTGTTTATTTTGTGACCATCTTTTATCAAAAAATTATTCAAATTTGATTAATACAATTGAGTTTTTACTCTCCAATTACTCGTGGATTCGAGCTGTTTCTCTTTGACTCGTGAATTCAGGTCACTTGCTCGTAGATTTGAGTGATTATCCCCCATCTGAAGGCTTCTTCAGGGTTCGTCAGCGCTAGTACAATATCTAGCTCGCGTCGCTTATCTTCTTTGTTTCCCCATCCGCGTCAAATGGTATAAGAGCTTCGACAACTTTCTGACGATGGCAAGAGATGACGACGGATTGTAAGGCCTTTCCGCAAGGATGAGTACTGTTAGAAGAAGGGACAACACCATCAAAATGATGTCTCTCAAGATTGATGATCGAAATCTAGCCGATGGTACGTATCGAAGCAGACATGATCGTCAATCATATCAACCACCACGACATCGATCACCATCCTATCAACCACCACCACATCATCCACCACTAAGGTATTCTCTACAACATTCTCAATTTAGTGAATTTTTCTATGAGGAGGAATTGCAATGTCCCAACTATCAATACAATAATGATTATGAAGATAGAGGGATGTTCTATGATAGGCAAAGGAGGTTCGTTAATCCTAACACGAGTAGGAGAAGCGGATTTTTGAACCCTAATCGGAGAGACATGTTTTCTAATTCTATTCTTTCTCTTGGTGGGGTCTTGATGTTGAGTCAACCTTACTTTGGATCGATAAAATTAATGATTGTTTGACATAGAGTATATTTTCATAGAGGATCAAGTCGAGTCTGTGGCTTACAAACTTCAAGAAAGGCAACAACATGGTGAAATCAATTTCAAAACATTCGTATGCACAAAGACAAGCCACATATAAAAACGTCGAGATGAATGAAAAGACTCTTACAAGCCTATATGGAGGAAAAGAGATGGAGAATTGATCCCGACCGTTCATGAGATCTTATGGGTCGAACGAGACCACAACTACAATCAACCATTGAAGAACAGTCAACCCCGGGAGGTTCATCATCAACTGACATACCTGCAACTGACAACCAGCCTATTCCACCTATTTCTAGTCCAAAAGAAGAAGCAAAATTTACATGCAACCGAGGCGAGTCTTCAGTGGAACTAAAGGGAACTACGTAGGGATTTGTTTTATTTGACAAAGGCGAAGTCGCCCCATCCACTGAAATTCCCTAGGAGGTAGACCAATTATTATAAGAGTTCAAAGAAGTTATTCATAACGAGCTTACGGAAGGATTTTCACTCATGAGAGATATTCAGTATCGTGATATATTTATTCGTCATGATTTCGAAGATCCTTTTCTGCAGGAGGAGAATGCTCAAGATGAAAGTTTTTAATTCTTCAAGATCATATCACCTACTATTGATATATGGACGCAATGAAAGCATGATCCATCATTGAGCTACATGGATTGTGATAAAGATTTTTGAGACAGACCAAGGTCGTGGGATCAAACTTTGCCTCAAGCAGAGTTTGTGTACAACACAGTTTGCGTTTCAAAGAATGTACATGAAGAGCTTCAATTGAAGATTGAGAAGACCAATAAGAAGTATAAGGCAACAGCTGATAAGAAGAAGCGAGAGAAACTCTTTAAGGAAGAAGATACGATGATAGTTATTTAAGAAAAGAAAAATTCCAACTGAAAGAGTTCCTACCAAGTAACTATATTCTAATAGGAACTCGAGGACGAGTTCTTTGAAGAGAGAGAGAGAGAGACTGATGTAGGAAGAGATCAATTAGGAGCAGAAGCAAAATCACCAAATAACTTGGTCTGTTGACATCACCCTTAATCTGGCCTGTCGACAGGCTTTTCCTGAAAGTCAGGAGTTTACAGTCTGCCCCTTGACGTCGACAACACCTTTCAGCTGTCGACAGTCCTATTGAGTTTCTACTGGATTCTGAGTTTAATTAAGATTTTGTTTTTGGGTTTAATTTGGACTCTAATTGATTTTATGTTTCTTTATTTTGAATTTAGATTATCTAGATAGATTAAGACTCTTTTAATTCTTTTGTTTTCTTTTAGAAATAGGTTATAGTTTTCTAGTAGGAGTAGTATTTTTTTGTAAGCTTATAAAAATCTTTTGTATTCTTTATTTTATGATCATCTTTTATCAAATAATTATCCAACTTTAATAAATACAATTGAGTTTTTACTCACCATTACTCGTGGATTCGAGTTGTTTCTTTTTGGCTCGTGGATTCGAGTCGCTTGCTCGTGGATTCGAATGATTATCCCCTACCTGAAGGCTTCTTCAGGGCTCGTCAGCGCTAGTACGATATCTAGACCGCATCGCTCATCTTCTTTACTTCCCCGTCTGCATCAAAGGTTCTATAATTCTTGTGCTTACTATGTAGGACAAATTATATAATTATACAAGTTTCTCTCCGTTCTGAGTAGGTTTTGTTGGATGACTAAGATTTTTTCCAGTTAGGATATTTAGTCATGTTCAGGTCATCTTCTCACGCTTACATTGCACAGACACAAACACAAGACACAGATACAACAATACACAAATATGCATATATGAAGGCTTAAAAACTTAGGATACAGATAAATCGTGAACATGACAAAAATAATATTATATATAATTATATAGCTGAGGCATGATATAACCTCAAAATTAATGAGAATCATAAATCACAAATATTATAAATGCAGTTTTATGTAAACTTTCAATCATATAAAGCTTGAATACTTTGCACCATTTGGCCTGACTCTAGTTACTCCTAAGCTGGTTCAAGGCCAAATGCTTGTTGGACATGTTGAACATGTATCCAATAGGCATCTTGCATGTGCTGGTGCAGATACATGTCGGATACGCTGCCCTCCATGCATACCCGTGCAGTATATCCCCACATCGATGGTGGGGACGAGCAATCATCACATCCTTGTTATTCCCTTAATATTGTTTCCTGACTTCCTGTTTTCTATTTCAATGTCGATGTTTGAATCACCTGAATCTGGCAATTGTACGCGTGACACTGAATGTTCGACAATTGGTTTAGGGACCCTGGTGGTTCTGGATGCTCATCCTGGTGGAATCATATACAAGGAGCTTGTATCAGAGTATGTTGATTATGTAAGAACAATTTATGAAGGTTTGTATATACTTCTATCTTTTCCACTTCTAATTATTGTATACAATATACTGCAAGTTATAATTAAGAGTGTAGAAACTTGTAAGAGTTGGTATAAAAAGCTAATGTTACCTATTTATTTTTTAATTTTCTCTTTTTTCCAGATGATTTTGGGGAGGTTGTGGCTGATGTCAATTACTTAAATGTTGGCAATGTGGTTCCTGGCGACAAGATATTCATTTGCTAGATTTTTTTTTTTTTTGAAAAGAAAGATTCTTCCAGAAGATTGAAATCTCTGTTTCCTGTTATTTTGCTGTTTCGACTGTTTTGAATTAAATTGTAGTTTCTGTATCTTTATTTCTTTCTTTAGAAATGGAAAAGAAAAATGTAGGTGCTGTAGTGTAGAGTAATATATGATATTTATGGATATAGGCTTGTGTCATTCAGGAAGGATTCGAGGTTGAATCCTTCCCATTCAAATAGGACCATTTCACATCTGAATGTAAGATTTATTTTGTTGAAGTTGATCTACGTTATTTCAAGTAACTAAAAATAAAAAATCATTTGTATTGAATACTTTTTGTTCATCCATCAAGTAGACGCAAAATAGACAACCGAAAATAATATATTTCTAAGATTTACGTCTTTAGACATATAAATTCTCGATGCGATCATTTCATGATGATCTAAACACTTTTAAAATATTCACACTAAGTTTTATTAGATTTCAAATATTTTATATTGTTAAACTAACCAACTCACTATTTTGATCGTTTATTTTGCGCTTACTTGATGAACGAGCAAAAAGTATTTAAAATAAATGATTTTTAGTTACTTGAAATAATGTAGATCAACTTTAACAGAATGGGTTTTGCATTCGGATATTGTGTAGTTGTATTTGAGTGGAAAGGATTCGGCTTCGAATCCTTCCGAAATGACACAAGTCTATCTCATATTTGTGCATTGCCAAATATTGTTTAAGTATAATCTTTTATTTGGAATTGTAGTCTCGTGTAATATAGATCACTAGCCCATGAGCGTAAATACAGAAGTAGATTACCCCCCAAATTAATCTAGTTTGAGGTTGAAGTTTGACCCCTTTATGACCACAAAGCAATACATGCACTGCACTCAAAGAAGATGAACAAAATAGAAAATTTGTGAATATATATATATATGAAAATTTGTGAATATATATATGAAGATTGTCATTCTGGAAAGATTAGAGGCTTGATTCTTTCCTACTCAAATACAATTTTATGACATCCGAATGCAAGATTCATTTTATTGAAGTTGATCTATATTATTTCAAGTAAATAAAAATAAAAAATTATGTAATACTTTTTGCCCAATCATACGCTAAATGGATGGTCGTAAATAACACATTGTTTAGATCTACGTTTTTAGACATAACAAATTCACGGTCAGACCATTTCATCGTGAATTAAACACTTAAAAATTCTCACACATCATTTTTTGTTAAATTTCAAATATTTTATACCGTTAAACTAACCAACTCATTATTTCGGTCATTTATTTTACGTCTATTTGATAAATGGATAAAAAGATATTCAAAATAAATGATTTTTAATTTTTAGTTACTTGAAATAATGTAAATCAACTTCAAGTGAGTTTTGCATTCTAATGCTCTATAGTTGTATTTGAGTGGGAAGAATTCAGCCTCGAATTCTTTCAGAATGACACAAGTATATCTCTCTCTGTATATATAGAGGAGGGATGTTTTAATACACATAATATATAACATAAAAATTTACATATACTTATTAAAATATACCAATATGATCTACATGTTAAAATACTTTTATAAGACAAAAATCAAGCAAGTAAAAAAAAAAAAAAAAAAATCATTTTTTAAGACAGCTATAAGGAGATACAAACGTAAAAATAAAAAGTATTTAAATGCCAAGTTTTCTACGGTCCTTATCCACAGTGTCTCAAAGTTCTTTCTACGTGGGGCCCATCTCAGATGCTTTTAATAACACTTGGTCGATATCAGCACCCGAAACAAAACACACCACATCTTGGAGTGGGTCCAGGGTCCCCGTTATTAACTCTGGTCTGTTTCATAACGCGTCCCTCTAAGATCACACCCTTTATTGCTCAACCAGTAAAAAGAGTGAGAGAAGTGAGCCCTCGGCGTATTCTAGAACCCCGGGGTGCCTCTCAACCCGAAGAACACTCCGCCAGCATCTAATCTTTTGCTCACAGATCGCACTCTACCTGCAACAAAACCCTAAACCTAAAAAATATTTTCTATTCGCGTTCTGTAGAGAGCCAGCAGCTTCGTCGCCGTCGCCATTGATGGCGGGAGGAGAGTTGATCGAGAGAGGCCGCGGCATCTGGAAGGACCGAGCTCGGGCGGTTCAACTCCGAATCAGAGATCGGTTCCGAGTCGCGGTGGACCGCCACCGCCATTGGAGAGTCGAGTCGGACTACTCGGAGGCGATCCGGCGGTGGATCGGCAAAGTCTGGGGCGACGCCGCCTCCGATTCGTCGAAGCCTCGGGCTTCTTATAGGTTTTATCGCAAGCGAGGTAGGTTGGTGATAAATTTGCGATCTTTTTGGTGCGGAATTGTGTGAAATTGTTGATTTTGATTGGTAATTGCTTGTGACTGCAGTCGGTAAGGTTGTTGATGGCATCGACGATCCGGTCATTTTTCGTATGCTGCAAGCTGTGGCTATGCCTGTTATTGGGAGTGCTTGCCATGTGTTTATGCATGGGCTTAGTAATGTGAAGGTATTTGGAGTCAAATGTAGAATTTTTGGATTAATTTTTATTTTGTTGTTGAACTGTAGAAATTTTGCTTAACTTGGTGCATATGGTGTGCAGATATATGGAGCTGAGAAGTTACATCAAGCGTTGCTTCAAAGACCTGAAGGGAAACCCCTTTTGACTGTACGGTCGTTAGAAGTTTCATTGTTGATGGAATTGATAAATCTATGTGTTTAGAAATTACATTCCATGTTTCCATCAAAAACACCAATGAACAGTGTTTGTAAGCGTAGAGCCAATCATTAAAAAATATAAGTAAAAGTAGTCGTACTAGCAACAATACTCCCTCCGTCGGGAATAGTATTGTGTTTTTGACCAAAATTTTGTTCCAAATTAGTGGTCCATTTTGAATATCAATACTTTTTTTTTTTTTTTACAATTCTCATATTACTTTTACCATTCTCAATATACTTTTACCATTTCCAATACTACTTTCACCATTTCCAATGCTACTTTTATCATTCAAACTTCAACTCCCCGCAAACTCTTAATTCTCGTGTCCGGTTAAAAAACGACAAGTAAAACAGACGGGCAACATTGGAACATTGCTATCCGGTGCATGAAAACATAAGCAGCAGGAAGTTAAATATGGAGAGTATTTCCCTTAACATTTTTAGTAGTTTTAACTGGAGGTATTTCTACTGTACTGTGTTATGGCTTTTTAGAAAGAGAGTGCTTTAATATTTTCAACCTGTCTTCTAATCAGCTGAATGCATCACTTACATCCCCATATGCAGACTACATAGATAATGAGCTGGTTTTTGAACTTTCAACCAAATATAGATTTGGCCAATATAGGCTATTAATGAAAGTTCATTTGATATGATCAATTTAACAGAGAAGATGAGAGAAAATCGTCTATGATGGTTTGGTCATATGCGATGTAGACATACAGATGCGCCAGTCCGGCGAGTAGAGCTTATCATCTTAGGGCAAGTTAAAAGAGCGAAAGGAAGACCGAAGAAAACATGGATGGAGGTGATACAACAAGATATAGAGGCTAAAGGTCTTAGTGAAAGCATGTTGCTCGATAGGAATGAGTGGAGAAAGCTGATCCATGTGCCCGATCTGACGTAATTCTCTTTTGGTTCATGTAGCCTACTCCAAATACCTGGGATAAATCGCTTAGTTGTTGTTGTATTTGATATGATCAATTTAATGTGAAAACTTGGACATTGTCCTGGTTTCAGTGCATAATAACTCAAATCAGGAATTCTTCAGGTTTTCAGTTGGAGTCTATTGTAAAATATATTTTCTTTTTTAGTTTTTTGCTTTTTCAGTGTTTTAGTCATAGTACTCACCGTTTACTTGGTGGTTTCAATAAGCGGCTATACCTGAATTTTGTTAGTTTTCATTTATATTTAGCTAGGAAGCACATATGTATGCCTCAGTAATACTATTATATTCAATGCAATACAGGTAAGCAATCATGTGGCTGCTATAGATGATCCATTTGTGATTGCGTCATTGCTTCCACCAAACGTTATGTTGGATGCTCGCAATTTAAGATGGACACTTTGCGCAACTGATAGATGTTTCAGCAATCCACTTCTATCGGCATTCTTCCGATGTGTCAAAGTTTTGCCTGTTTCTCGTGGTGATGGTATTTACCAACAGGTATCATGTCTTTGTAGAAGTTCCTTTTCAAATTGTTCAGATGCATTGTCATGGTCTAACTGGTCAAGAGCTTTTTCTTTTGTGAGCTTTTGAAAAATTTAAAGGTGGCAGCGATCCCGCATGAGTAAATACTAATGCACTATACCATTTTCTGCTCAGCTATAGGTCATCATTACTTTAATGTCAATGTTTGTTTTTAAAACATCTGATTTGAAAATTATCTATGGGCTTTTTTCGTGTATCGACACCTAATATCTTTGCTAATTCCGTATTCAAACCACCCCCCCCCCCCCCCCCCCCCCCCCCGCCCCAAACAAAAAAACAAAATCTTTATATTTGCATTTCGACGCCCTGTATCTTATAAATCTTCACCGTTAATCACTGCGTTTATATTTTTAAAGATTCTTGGAATATTTCTTTTTTAACTTCAGGTCTGATATCCTATCTAAATTGACCAAAATACCCCTCATTTCTTTTCTTTCTTATTTTCTCTCACCAAAACCCATTTCTCTCTCATTAAACCCAAAAAATTCACTCAAACTAACCAACTCCCTACCCAATTACTCTCAGTAGCTCTCTTCCCTCACTCGATCTCTCTGCCCTGCCCCTTCTTAACTCCAACTTTTCAACAAAGTAAGGTTTTTTTAGTGGTGGGAAAGAGTGGGGAGAGAATGAGAGCAACATGAGAAAGTGAGAGTGAGATAAAGTAGGAAGTGAGAGAAAGCACTAAGTGAGTGAGAGAGAAGAGGAACTAATTGGGGCAAATCTGCTATCAATCATATTCCTCAGGGTAGTTTGGTATTTTGATCATCCCACCGTTAAATAATAACTAACAACTATCATGGGGTTTTTTTTTTGTCCCAACTTATAAGATTTAGGGTGTTAAAATGGAAATATGAAGATTTGGGGGTGAATACAGAATTAGCAAAGATTTCAGTTGTCGTTATGGAGAAAACCCATTATCTATTTATTTCTACTTTATCGCAGGGAATGGATATGGCTTTATCCAAGCTAAACGATGGTGGGTGGGTCCATATATTCCCCGAGGGAAGTCGTTCTAGGGATGGTGGAAGAACTATCAGTTCTGCTAAGAGAGGGGTTGGAAGGTGAGTGGAAATTTAAGTATTAGTGTGTGTTCTTAAAATATTGAATATTTTTTTGCATGGCAGGGAAATTTCTGAAAATGCTAACTGATCTTCTTACCGCAAAGTTCTGAAAGACAACAGTGTAGGGATCTATAACATTGTGAAATAACTTGTTCACATGATACCTGTCCAGTTCTAATGATCTCAAGTTGTCAATCTCTCAATCAACCAAGTATATTTGCACCCAAACCTTTCATTATATCCTGCCAATTGTTTTTTTCCCCTTTCAGTTATGAGTATGCTTTGTTATTCATGTTTATAACAAAATTATTTCATCTGAGATTATAAGATTGAGCTTCCTTCCTTCCATGCTTCTCAATGCATAGTAGGATGTTTCCTATTAGGCTTACTTGTTTAGGCATATAAACTCTTAATTTAAAAGAAATTTGTGTTCAGTTCTTCCATTTCATGAATTTCATGTCAAGAAACATGAAGCAAATTTAGTTATTTCATACTCTAGTCATGCTAGTACAGAAACAAGTTTAATAATCACTCCTTTTTCCAATGGTTCCTGCAAGACACATCACATATTCTAAGCACCTTTTAGAAGGTGATTATCTGGAAATGCTCCAAGTTCAGTTATAACCAAATAGTTAAGTGAGCTGAGAAAAGTTGTTCCTAGATGACTGAAGTTAGAGAGAGAGAGAGAGAGAGAGAGAGAGAGATTGAAGTTGTGGCCTTTGCCATGAATTATGAAAGGAAGAGGACAAGAAACACATCCACGCACACAGGCTTTGCCATGAATGGCTAAATGTTTATGATGCCTGTAAAGGTGCCACAGAGCTTGACATGGAAGACATGCTGGCACCTTGATTAAAAATGCGTGTATAAAGACACATACAATCAGGCACTTTGCATGATACAAACAAAACCAATTAGGCATCTTGCTTGATCACACACGCACACACAAAACACACACACACACACATTAAGCAGTTACTGTGCATGTCTAAAGACACATCACATCCACACAGAATCAGGCACACACAAACATATGGTCAGGCATATTGTATAATTTCACATACAAATACCATGCCACATGAACAAAGACAATCATAGACATAACAACACATAAGTCCACAAAGTGCAGGCACCTCGCATAACATGCACGCATCTCTAAACTCGTATGCGCACAAACAAGCAGGCATTTTGCCATTTCGCATTTGTGATTAATGGAAAAAGGAATGTGTTAGAAAGACCTACTATAAATATAGAAAGAGAGTATCTAAACTTATCTAGATATTGATCCCAATTACTGACTGCCCCTGACTGATGTTGTGACCTATTGCGCTATTACTATTCAATGGTAATTGGTCGATTGGAACCCGACAATAAACTGCATGTTCTCAAACTCATATTTTCCTGTTTCATATAGTGATGCCTTACATGATAGAATTATGATGTCTGCCATGATAACACAGTAAAAGGATTAGAAA
Organism: Agave tequilana; assembly: GCA_038442645.1. Classification (NCBI taxonomy): domain Eukaryota; kingdom Viridiplantae; phylum Streptophyta; class Magnoliopsida; order Asparagales; family Asparagaceae; genus Agave; species Agave tequilana. The sequence continues at coordinate 25,853 of JAVJIF010033862.1, read as the reverse complement.
CCCCAAATTTAAAATTTTGATATGGTTTGCTGGTCATGGTTATGGTTCCCAGCATGCATCTGGAAATCATTGTTACACTTGCCAATTGACACCCTTTCATCTTAAGTATTTCTTGTTTTTGTTTTTATTTTTGCTGGACTTTACACTCGTTCTCCATTCATATTTGTTTTGGGATTGGCATGCAGGTTGGTGATGGACGCAGACAGCATCCCAGTAGTCATTCCCTTTGTCCACACAGGGATGCAAGAAATCATGCCTGTAGGAACGAAGTTCCCAAAGGTTGGCAAACAGGTAGATGATCGTCATTCTTCTTTCTTGTTGCAATCATCGAACACCGATGCATGATTAAGATGGCTTACTTCTCCCAACACTAAAATCTCTAGTGATGAATTGGCCCTTTGTTCCCAATGGGGCTCCTATGCGCATATGATTGCATTGGATACTCCTGCAGGTAACAGTGGTTGTCGGTGACCCATCTATTTTTGAAGATTTGCTCGTCTCAAAGGATACCCAGGATGCTTCTAGAGGAACTCTGTATGACACTGTATCATCAAGGATAGGTCAGCGACTCAGGGAGCTAAAAGTTCAAGCTGAGAGATTAGCTCTGGAGCAACGACTTGAAGTCCAGCAGCATGATGGAAGGCAGGGATACGGTATTTGGCAGCAGGTGGACTGGGAAGCATTCGGCATGGAAAACGTCATGTCATCAGATGGCGACACCTCCAAACAAGTACTTCCCAACAAACCTAACAGGCCCCTCAAACAGCCTCCACAGCCCAACTCTGGTCATCGAACAATCAGGATGGGCGTCCGTTATGAAGGTGGCATCATGTCCAGAGTTCGTTGTTATGTGAACCCATCTGAGTTTATGGGGTTCGCTGCCAGAGGCTTGTTTATGAACGATCAATCGTTCAATGAAGTTCAAGAAGCCGGTCCAGTTAAGGCATGGAAACAGTTTATGAATGAGAGATTATCGGATGAAGGCCGTTTTAGCATTCAAGAAGCTGGTCCAGTTAAGGCCTGGAAACAATTCTTCGAAGGTAATCTCTGTAACAAGCTGTGCAACAATACGCTGCAGCAAAGAATTGTTTCTGGATAAATAGTGTGCCGCAGTCTACAGCATAAACAGTTAACAGCTATTATGGGCACTGTTCTCCTCCTCTTGTAAGTATTAATCTCTCTTGTGTTTGCATCGTTTCTCAAATTAATAGTGTCATCAAGTTTAATTGCATGTGTTTGTGCGATCACCCAGGGTTGTGTTTCTTCTTTTCATTTTCTTTTTGATGAAACTGGTATATTTTTGTGAAATGGAGACGTGATTTCAGTGGAGCCAAAAAAAAAAAAAAATACAAAAATTACCTTTATCTATTCCATTTAATTAGAGAAAACTTCAATCATATATTTTTTTCCGCCTCAGTATCGTTTCATGTCTATGTGCAACCAGCTCATAATTTTTGTATTTCGTTTTTTATTTTTTTATCAAACACTTTCTTCTTTAAATAATTTATTTTTTTTATTGAAAATAAATTTTGGGTGTTGTGTGATGGTTCTCTGAGATCGTTTAATGATTTAATTTGAGATCTAGGTTTGTAGATTTTTTTGTTTGTGATGGATTTGTTCGTGTTTGTTTTCGTGATGATTTTTAATATCAAGGTTCTGATTTTTTTTTTTTTTTTTAATGATGGGTTATGCTAGATAATGATGTTGTTGAAAAGAGGACATCGATTCATGATCACACTCTTATGATGTGAGGACTGTCACTCATAGTCGCAGTCGTGAAATCGTAGTTCTCTAATTATTATGTTTTTGTGAGGATTATGAACATGGTCACGTACATTTTTGCATAGTTTGCATTGTTTCTCAAATACATACACCAAAAAACAGAAAAGAAAAGAAACAGGAAAGAAACGGTGTGCTGCATACAGCTTGGACAATAAACAGCTATTAAGCTCCTGTTTGCATTGTTTCTCAAATTAATAGTCATCAAGTATGGTTGCATATTTTTGTGCCTGCACTCTTTTTTATTTGATGAATTAGACGCGTACATTTTTGTGCAAACAACCTGGGTTAAGGTGTTTCCTTTTATTTGATAAGCTAAAATTTAGTATTCTTTAAAATTTGATTGAATTTAAACTTGTACAGAAAATTTAAAATTTGATTGAGTTTAAACTTGTACAAAAAAAATATAGAGTTTAGAAACGTGTTAGGTTCTCAATGCTACCGCTATAGTAAATGGTTACGTGGGTCGTGGTTTGTAAGGAGATCTTTTAGCAAGTTTTCTTTTTAAATTATGAAACCGGTTTAAAAGTTCATTTAAGTTTTTACAAAGAAAAGAAAAATAAAAGTTATGTTAATTTGAAGGAGAAGAATGGAAAATTGGAGAATATGATGATTGTGTAAAAAGAAATAAAGTTAAACAAAGAAATACAAAGAGTAAAGAAAAGAGAGGGGTTTTTAAAGTGTTTTAAACTATGGATACTTTCCTTTTTGGGTGGTGACTTATCTTGAATCATTGGCATGTTTAGCTTGATTTGGAGACGATCAGCGCATAATTCATAAGATATAATTCAGTTTCCGTTCACATTACATTATCAAAATTTTATCGAGCAAGTATGAAATGACACGAACAATGGGAGGAATCTATCGTCATGAGTTATTGGTGACATTCGCAAAGGCAAGACTATTCTGATATACTATGAGACTCACTTAGATTATCACCAAAACCTACGTAACAAATAAAGTGGGAATTTGATGATGTATGCACTTGTCTTTGATGTCAGTCATTTTCAATATTCTTCATCTTCTTGTAAATATTGCCTAACATACTATCTTGATCATCACATGCATTATCGTGAATTTGAATTGAAAACGAATACAATGTAATTAAAAGACAAAAGGTGTGTAAAGAATTTCTAGTTTGACATGGAGGTTGGTTTCAAGTGTTGAAAAATAATGTATGAATTACTGCTAAGTTATTTAAATTAAACTTTCAAGAAGGAAGGAACTTCTCTATTTTGATCGAGGCGTGTGGAGTACTGTCCTTAAGAGTAAATCGTACCCCTCTGAGAGAATATCTCGGTGCAGCAGGTTGATGGCGGCCTACCCTCCAGAATTCAACGATCGCTGGCGCTGCATGAGTGCACTCGCAATGCACAGGCCCTCGAACGGCTCGGTTTTGTTTCTTTTAGAGTTGCATGGAAGAACTGAAGAGTTTAATAAGATTTTAGAGGAGGAAGAAGATGGTTGAGTTGTGTTGTTAAGAGTAGAGAATAAGCCCTTTATAAAAAGAGTTTTTATCATTAGAAAATCTTTGGGGAGAGAAAACAATCCTTGGACAGATACGAATCTCAACAGTTATATTTTACTCAATATTGTGACAAGGTTTGGAAAGATTTTATTTTAATTTTAAATTCAAAAATAAAATTGTCAAAACTTAACCTATTCGGGTCAAATCTCGCGAGGCTCTAAAACCCGGATTTCTAAATGGGCGTGCGCGCACGCGAGCACCCGCTAGTTTCTAGCCCACACAACTCATTATGAGAAGGACTCCACATATAAACACTAAAGAGTTTTTTCCTATCCGATTTGGGACCAAAAGAATTTTACTTAATTTGAAACACCTTCAAATACTAACATCAAGTTGCCGCATGTTTTATGACATGTATGTGAAGATTTATCCTTATTTAAACGAACTCCAGACTTTCATTAATTGATTAAAAAAAATATAATATTACATAGATATCACACACAACAACAACAGCAGCAACAGCAGCAGCAGAAGAGTGAGCCTAGGGATAGGAACATACACAGTTGTATCCTTGCCCTAATTTCCTCTTTTTTTTATTTTAACAGCTAGTAAACGAAACCAAGGAGGATAATGAAAGATGGAAATCTATATCCATATGTGTGTGTGTGTGTGTGTCATTCAGGGGAACCGCAGAAGTCCAAGCAATGTCCTGTGGAGATATCCAGTGACACACCTCAATCTTACGTGGCGCGGACCCTGTTGGCCCAAGGTTACAATCACCCGTTTTTAATGTGTTTTGATGATTACAAAACATATTAGTTATTTGTACTAATATTGTTTATTGGTTAAGTATGTTTCAGGATTCTAACTCAACTAGAAGGATTCTTCCTTAAAGGAAGGTGCTTTGGACTCAAGTCAACTCAATTTGGGCTCAAGAATCAAGTTTGAAGATCATATGGTGAAAGCCCTCTTGAAGAACTTGAAGTCTTTAGAATCATTGTAAGAATAGAATGTTAAAGTTTGAGTGCTGGATATTGGCTCTAGGATACACATACACAATTTGGTTTTGTTAAAATGAGAGTCTTGTATTTAAGTTTTCATGTTTTAAATTTGGTTTCATGTCTTAGTAGATATTTACATGACCCTAAGTTTTACAAAATAAATATCATGTTTAGATCATGTTTATATACTCCTACTAGCATGTTACTTAAGTTTGTTCAAACCCAAAACTATTTTACAAAGTTTTCTAAGTCAAAAAAATATTGTTTTTCCTGTTTCAGGCTGACGCGGCCGACCGGCCCGGTCGACCGGAGCCAGTGCCAGGACGTGCACATTTGTGCACGTCTGTCGGTCGACCGCCCGGGTGGACCGACTGTAAGCAGTTGCTCTCGGGTTTTCTGGGTCGACCGCCCCGGTCGACCGCCAGAAGACCCGAGCCAACGGCTCTTTGCCAGCTGAGCTGGCGGTCGACCGGCCCGGTCGACGCCAAGCCTGCAACAGCCCAACGGCTCTTTCCTCTTTTGTGCAATTCTGAAATCTGTTTTTCAGACTGCTTTTTGGCAGACTTTTTTCAGGGTTTTCCAGTTCTTTTTCAGAGCAAATAAGGTCTAAATAAATTGTTTTAAACCTATTTCTCTCCCTATAAATAGAGGAGAAGACTCTCTTACAAAATACCAAGAAAAATCCTCAAGTTTTCAAAGTTTTCAAAGAGAAAAGAAAAGTGTTTAAGCTCTCCATTTCCAACTCTTTCTTGAGCTAGTTTTCAGTTGTGTTCCCTTGCAAAAATCATCTCTACAACTGAGTTTTTCTCACTACACTTCATAGAGCCAAAATCCCTTACTCATTCTATAGTGAAGTTGTAAAAAGAGTGAGAGTGTTGTAAAAGAGTTTGGTGATCTTGTTGTGATCACTCTTGTTCTTGTGATCTTCTTGTTCTTGTGGAGACACCTCTTCGGTAGAGGTTATTGTACTTGGTGGAGCTCGGTGCTCGGGTCTTCGGTAGACCGTTGTAATCGTCCTCGGTGGATAGTGGAAACCCTTCAGGGAGGTGAAGGCGGGGAGTAGAGCGGTGGCTCGAACCTCGAAACAAATACTTGTGTTTGTGATTGTCTTTTGCTCTTGCTCTCCTTTTTGCTTTTAATTTCTATTGCACTCTATTGCTTTTAATTACTTGCTTGTGATCTTGTTTCTTTCCTTGTGCTATTACTTCAACCTTGTAATACTTGTGATATCTTGTGTGCATCTCATCATTGCATATTATTCATCCTTTGTTCGATCAATTCTCATACAATAAGGTTGCATTGCACACCTCTACCCATTCAAGGGGAATTGGGAGGAAGGAGTTCAGAACCTCTCACGGGGTATTCGGCTCTTAGTCTTGTTTTGAGAGATCGTTGCATCATTCATCCATCTTAGTTTTAAAAAGATTGTTAGATTAGCAATAACACCTATTCACCCCCCCTCTAGGTGTTTTTCAATTGGTATCAGAGCTTGGTTACTAGGCTCTTGGCTTAACAACCCTAGAGAGATCCTAATATTGCTAATCATTTCATTCATTCTCACTTAGTAAAGATGGCCGATGGTATTAAGACACCCCCTAAGTTTGATGGACTTAACTTTCCCATATGGAAGGTTAAGATGACCGTTTTCTTGCAATCTCTAGGTAGTCGAGTTGCAAAGGCCGTGACCAAACCCTTTAGTGCACCCCCCGGTGATGAATCCACTTGGTCCGAAATAGAGACCAAAGAATTTGATGCCAATGCTAGGGCTCACTATGCACTTCTTCAAGCCCTTAATGATGATGATATAGCTAGAGTTATTCATTGCAAGTCCGCATATGAATTTTGGACACATTTGCTATTTACAAATGAGGGGACTTCACAAGTGAAGAGGGCTAAGATTGACCTTCTTCGGTCCCAATATGAGAATTTTTGCATGCAAGAAAATGAAACCATAGATGATATGGTTACAAGATTTACAAAGATCACTAATGGACTTTCTTCTCTAGGTGATGCTATCGATAACGATCAAAGAGTTAGAAAGATCATCCGGGCTCTTCCTCCTTCATTGGAAGTAAAAGCAACCACCTTGAAGGAACTCAATGACAAGGAGGAGATGGAGCTAATTGGTCTCATTGGGAACCTCAAAACCCATGAGATGGAGAGGAAAGTGAGGGAGGACATGGCTCCTTCCAAGAAGAGACAATAGCTTTCAAAAGTCAATCCACACACTCCGACGAAGACGATGAGAAGAAGATGACGAAGAGCTCTCACTTCTTGTGAAGAACGTCCGGAGGATGTACAACAAGGCTAAATTTCAGGGAAGGAAGAGATGGCAAGGAGGAAAGAAGAAAGAAAGATCATTTGCTTCAATTGCCAAAGACCGGGACACATTGTTGCGGAGTGCCCGGATAAAGTGAAGCCCTCCACCTCAAAGAAGCCTTACAAGAAGAAGGCAATGAAAGCTACATGGGATTCCGAGAGCGAATCCGAGGAGGAAATTGACACCGCCAACATGTGCTTCATGGCTAATGAAAGCACAAGCAAGGTAACCCCTTCCACTTCTCTTAATGATGAACTTTCCATGGATGAATTAGGAGAAGCATTTGTAGAACTTTCACATAACTATGACTCTCTAAGAAAAAGTATCTAAAAATGAAAAAGGAAATGAATCTCTTAATCATCAAGTCTTTACTATTTTTAAAGAAAAAGATGAATTACTTTCCACTCTTGTTTCCACCCAAAAAGATTTTGACAAGTATAAGATTTCTTGTAAAGGCAAGTCCCCACAAATTGATTCTAATGAGATTACTATGCTTAAAGAAAGAATAGACTCATTGGGAATTGTTTTAAAAAATTGTGAGTTTGATAAGAGAAGCTAGAGGCCATGTTTCCTAAGAAACAAGCCCCTAAGAAAAATGTTCACCATGCTCATGCTCATGTTCATACCACACAACCTTTACATCGTGGCAAACCCCCAAAGCATGCTCACACTTCACACATACATCATGCATTCATGTATGGAAGAGTGTTCTCATGTTCACATTGTGGGCGGAAAGGGCACTTAGCCAATTTTTGCTATGATAGACTAAGTGCATCTTTTCATAATGTTTGGGTTCGAAACACTAACTTTCAAGGACCCAAGAATGTTTGGGTACCAAAGTCAACAATTTTGTTAAATGATATAGGTACCTTCTAAAGCCCAACGACGTAGAGGATTGTGGTATCTTGATAGTGGTTGCTCAAGGCACATGACTTGGGACATCAACAACTTTGCAACCCTATCAAGATACCATGAAGGTGGCACCGTCACCTTCGGAGATGATGCCAAGGGTAAAATCATCGGTATTGGTAATGTAAAACTCGGCACATCCCCTTTAATTGAGAATGTTGTTTTAGTTGATGGCCTCAAGCATAACCTCTTGAGTGTTAGTCAACTTTGTGATAAAGGTTTTGATATAGTTTTTGATAATATAGCTTGTAAAGTAATTGATAGAATTTCTAATACTTGTGTGTTTTCCGTTTTCGTGAAAGTAATGTTTATATGATAGATATGTCTAATATGTCTTGTAATATTACTTGTTTAAAAGCCCTCGATGACGACTTTTGGTTGTGGCATAGAAGATTAGGCCATATTTCATTTGACCATATATCTAGGTTAAACACAAGGAAATGGTGAAAGGTATTCCTTGTTTGAGTTTTGAAAAGGACCGAGTTTGTGACGCATGTCAATTTGGGAAACAAACTAAGTCTTCTTTCAAGTCAATTAAGGATATCATGACATCACGTCATTTGGAGTTAATCCATATGGATCTATTTGGCCCTACACAAACCAAAAGTTTAAGTGGGAATAGATTTGCATTTGTTTGGTTGATGACTTTTCACGATTTACTTGGGTTTTCTTTCTTGAATACAAAAATCAAGCTTTCTCATATTTCCAAACCTTTAAGAAAAGAGTTAAAAAAGAAAAAGATGTTTCGATTTTAAGAATAAGAAGTGATAGAGGAGGTGAGTTCATTAACCTACCCTTTACCACTTTCTGTGAAGAACATGGAATTAAGCATGAACTTTCTTGTCCTAGAACTCCACAACAAAATAGAGTAGTTGAACGGAAAAATCGAACTTTACAAGAGATGGCTAGGACAATGCTAAGTGAATATGGTCTACCACATTATTTGTGGGCCGAGGCCGTAAATACATCATGCTATATATCAAATCGTGTTTTCTTGTGTAAAAATACTTCAAAGACTTCTTTTGAAATGTACTTTTCTAGAAAACCAAATGTTTCATATTTCAAGGTTTTTGGATGCAAATGTTTTGTTTTAAATACAAAAGATAATTTAGGAAAATTTGATGCTAAAGCTTATGAGGCAATTTTTTGGGTTATTCTAATACTAGTAAAGCTTATAGAATTTTCAATAAATCATCTTTGACTATTGAGGAATCTATACATGTTAAGTTTGAAGAATCTAACTTGTTTGTTAAGAATGTTGTAGAAATAGATGTTTTGGATGAAGGCTTGGAGAAAGTGACCTTGGAGGATACACCTACTATGGGAGACAAGCCAAAGGATGATGAAAGAAGTGAAGCTAAAATAGAAGAGGCTCAAGGACATGAAATTCAATCAATTGAAGTGAAGCCTACTCAACAACTTCCAAAGGATTGGAGATACAATCCTCATCATCCCAAGGACCTCGTCATAGGTGAAGTATCAAAAGAGGTAACCACTCGCTCTAAACTTCATGATTTTTGTGGACATTATGCATTTATTTCTCATGTTGAACCCAAGAACGTCCTCGAAGCCGAGGCCGATTCATATTGGTTGCTAGCCATGCAAGAGGAACTCAATCAATTTGAACGCAACCAGTTTGGCACCTTGTTCCTAGGCCCCACAATAGACCAACAATTGGTACTAAGTGGATCTTTAAGAACAAGTTGGATGAATCGGGTAACGTTGTTAGGAATAAAGCTAGGTTAGTTGCCCAAGTTACACTCAAATCGAAGGAATCGATTTTGAAGAAACCTTTGCACCCGTAGCACGGCTCGAAGCCATACGGATGACACTAGCATTTGCCTCATACAAAGATTTTAAATTGTTTCAAATGGATGTTAAAAGTGCTTTTCTAAATGGTTTTATTGAAGAGGAGGTGTATGTTGAACAACCCCCCGGTTTGTTGATCCTACACATCCGGATTTTGTGTTTAAATTAGATAAAGCTCTTTATGGTTTAAAACAAGCCCCTAGGGCTTGGTATGAAAGATTTTCTTCATTTTTGATTTCAAATGGTTTTAAGAAAGGTAAAATTGACACCACTTTGTTTACAAAACATGTAGAAAATGACATTCTTATTGTGCAAATATATGTAGATGATATTATTTTTGGTTCTACTAATGAATCTCTTTGCCAAGCTTTTGAATCATACATGAAGGATGAATTTGAAATGTCTATGATGGGGGAGCTCAACTATTTCCTTGGACTCCAAATCAAGCAAAGGAAGGATGGGATCTTCATCAATCAAGCCAAGTATACAAAGGAACTCATCAAGAGATTCGGACTTGAAGGCGCTAAAGTGAGCAAAACTCCCATGGCAACAACTACCAAGCTTGATAAGGATGAACAAGGTAAAAGTGTAGACATTAAAGTTTATCGTAGCATGATAGGTAGTTTATTGTATTTGACGGCTAGTAGGCCGGATATCATGTTTTCCGTTTGTCTTTGTGCTCGTTTTCAATCATGTCCTAAGGAGTCTCATTTAGTAGCGGTAAAACGCATTATTAAATACCTTAAGGGCACTATTGAAATGGGTTTGTGGTATCCGAAAATCGGACTATTGATATGAAGAGTTTTTCGGATGCCGACTATGCGGGTTGTAGGGTAGATAGGAAGAGCACAAGTGGAACATGTCAATTCCTAGGTAATTGTCTTGTATCTTGGTCTTCCAAAAAGCAAAATTCGGTAGCCCTTTCAACCGCCGAGGCGGAGTATGTTGCGGCCGGAGCTTGTTGTGCACAAGTTCTTTGGATGAAACATACTCTCCTTGACTATGATTTACACTTTGATCATGTTAAAATATTTTGTGATAATACTAGTACTATTCACATGACAAAGAATGCAAATCAACATAGTAAAACCAAACACATTGACATTAGGTATCACTTTCTTAGAGATCATTATGAGAAAGGTGATATTGATATTGATTATGTTTCTACCGATTTTCAACTTGCCGATATTTTTACTAAACCTCTAAATTATGCTAGATTTCATTTATTTGTGGTGAGTTGAATGTTTGCATTATGGATTCTTAAAGAAAAATTTCTTTTGTTTTTATTTGTTTAACCCTTTTTTTGATGTATGACAAAAAGGGGGAGAAAAGGTATTAGTTTGTTTGTTGTTTATTTGTTTGTTGTTTATTTTAGTTTTCAACAATGCTTCATGTATCTTACTCATTGTCATTCTTCCATTTTTGTTGTCATTCTTTATACATAGCATTATTTGAGGGGGAGCTTTCCAAGCTCTTCTTCTATTTTTGTTTAAATAACCTATATGTTTTATCATCATCAAAAAGGGGGAGATTGTTGGCCCAAGGTTACAATCACCCGTTTTTAATGTGTTTTGATGATTACAAAACATATTAGTTATTTGTACTAATATTGTTTATTGGTTAAGTGTGTTTCAGGATTCTAACTCAACTAGAAGGATTCTTCCCTAAAGGAAGGTGCTTTGGACTCAAGTCAACTCAATTTGGGCTCAAGAATCAAGTTTTGAAGATCATATGGTGAAAACCCTCTTGAAGAACTTGAAGTCTTTAGAATCATTGTAAGAATAGAATGTTAAAGTTTGAGTGCTGGATATTGGCTCTAGGATACACATACACAATTTGATTTTGTTAAAATGAGAGTCTTGTATTTAAGCTTTCATGTTTTAAATTTGATTTCATGTCTTAGTAGATATTTACATGACCCTAAGTTTTACAAAATAAATATCATGTTTAGATCATGTTTATATACTCCTACTAGCATGTTACTTAAGTTTGTTCACCCAAAACTATTTTACAAAGTTTTCTAAGTCAAAAAAAATATTGTTTTTCCTGTTTCAGGCTGACCGGCCGACCGGCCCGGTCGACCGGAGCCAGTGCCAGGACGTGCACATTTGTGCACGTCTGTCGGTCGACCGCCCGGGTCGCCGACTGTAAGCAGTTGCTCTCGGGTTTTCTGAGTCGACCGCCCCGGTCGACCGCCAGAAGACCCGAGCCAACGGCTCTTTGCCAGCTGAGCTGGCGGTCGACCGGCCCGGTCGACCGCCAAGCCTGCAACAGCCCAACGGCTCTTTCCTCTTTTGTGCAATTCTGAAATCTGTTTTTCAGACTGCTTTTTGGCAGACTTTTTCAGGGTTTTCCAGTTCTTTTTCAGAGCAAATAAGGTCTAAATAAATTGTTTTAAACCTATTTCTCTCCCTATAAATAGAGGAGAAGACTCTCTTACAAAATACCAAGAAAAATCCTCAAGTTTTCAAAGTTTTCAAAGAGAAAAGAAAAGTGTTTAAGCTCTCCATTTCCAACTCTTTCTTGAGCTAGTTTTCAGTTGTGTTTCCCTTGCAAAAATCATCTCTACAACTGAGTTTTTTCACTACACTTCATAGAGCCAAAAATCCCTTACTCATTCTATAGTGAAGTTGTAAAAAGAGTGAGAGTGTTGTAAAAGAGTTTGGTGATCTTATTGTGATCACTCTTGTTCTTGTGATCTTCTTATTCTTGTGGAGACACCTCTTCGGTAGAGGTTATTGTACTTGGTGGAGCTCGGTGCTCGGTCTTCGGTAGACCGTCGTAATCGTCCTCGGTGGATAGTGGAAACCCTTCATGGAGGTGAAGGCAGGAGTAGAGCGGTGGCTCGAACCTCGAAACAAATACTTGTGTTTGCGATTGTCTTTTGCTCTTGCTCTCCTTTTTGCTTTTAATTTCTATTGCACTCTATTGCTTTTAATTACTTGCTTGTGATCTTGTTTCTTTCCTTGTGCTATTACTTTAAGCTTATAATACTTGTGATATCTTGTGTGCATCTCATCATTGCATATTATTCATCCTTTGTTCGATCAATTCTCATACAACAAGGTTGCATTGCGCACCTCTAACCCATTCAAGGGAATTGGGAGGAAGTAGTTCAGAATCTCTCACGGGGTATTCAGCTCTTAGTCTTGTTTTGAGAGATCGTTGCATCATTCATCCATCTTAGTTTTAAAAAGATTGTTAGATTAGCAATACACCTATTCACCCCCCCCCCCTCTAGGTGTTTTTCAGACCCCAGCGTCACGAATGCAGCATGGTCAGCGCTCCAATCTGACGTGTCGCCGTGACAGATGGCAGTGGCATGGTTACTATTCTCCTTGGTCCCAATCTCCAACATGCCAGCTTCGTACAGTCTGGTCTTAGAGCCTATTTGATTAAGGGTGAAAGTGAGAAAGTGAAGATGTGAGGAAGTGGTAATAATTCCCCTTAGAACTTGAGAATTGGTTAGTAAGTTTTCAGGTGTTTGGATGTTGTTGGGAGGTTTGTTTTCTTATTTTGATCAAAATTCAATTTTCCTTATTTCTAGTTGTAATTTAGAAGTTTGAGAAAAAAATCAAATTTTCAGCCCTGATTGGCCGGCCTAAACAGGAAGGAAACTTGGTTTTTAAGAGCGATGAGTGGTATCACATTGTGTCTATATACAATCATTATTAATTAACCTTATTTCAATTCTTATTTGGAAGTTTAACGAAAAATCAAACTTCCAGCCCCGATTAGCCTGAATTAGGCCTTATAAGAGCGGAATAGGACTCAAACAGTGAGAAAATGAGGTTTTTAAGAATCGAGAATTGTATTACATAGTTTTTATGTATCATTAGTACTAATTAAAATTATTTATAGTTTGATCAAAATTAACTGTAACACTTTGAAAGTGAGGAAATGATTGTGTAAAAGAGAAAAGGAAAATGAGTTTTCTTATTTTTCTTTTTCGATGTTTTGATAGATAAGAAAGTGAGCAATTATACTTCCTTATTTTCTAACTTCCGCCGATTTCCTTGCGACCAAACACGCCCTTAGGGACAACATGGAAATGGTGCACCGAGCACGGCAAGTTCAACCGGTGGCAAGATATGGTGTCGGTGAACCTACCATCATCCACTGCTTTCACATCTCCAATCAGAACATCGCGTCCATGCCCGTTAGAGCTGGTCGTGCTCCTGGCTTGCACGTTAAGATCAGATCCCAAGGATTCGAGGACGAAGTCCATCATGTCCTCTGCCGACGCAACGCATCTTTTGGTCTCCCCAATGTTCGCCGGCATCTCGCGGTGGGCAATAGCATCGTCCACGGCTGTCGTGTCAGCTGGCAACAGATCTTGGGAAGAAATGCAGGGCTCCTCCGGACTCCAACAAGATGCAGTGCCATATAACTGTACCCTTCATCAAGTGACTTTCCCTGAAAAAAAATGCCGGTGAGCTCATTATACGTCCTATTTCTATTTATGGAAGTGCTTCTACTTCGGGTGTGTTTGGTTGCAAGGAAGTGGGCGGAAGTAAGAAAATGGGAAAATATAATTGCTCACTTTCCTATCTATCCAAACACCGAAAAAGGAAAATAAGAAAAACCCTTTTTCTTTTTCTTCTCTCTTTTACACAACCATTTCCTCACTTCCAGAGTGTTACAGTTAATTTTGTGGTCATGTAAATCTCATTTATAATAAGTTGAAACATAAAACAGTTAATTTTTTGGTCATGTAAATCTCACTTGCATTCTAATTACAATCCATTTTTTTATTTTCTTAATTAATTTTTTTAATATTTTTTGCGGTTAACTTTGTGGTCAATTTTTTCACTTTCACTTTTTATTACCATCCAAACATAGAAAAAGACATAACATTTTTCAACTACACTTCCCACAACATCCAAACACCGGAAAACTTACTAACCATTCTCAAGTTCCAAAGGGAACTAATACCACTTCCTCACTTCCTTACTTCCTCACTTCCACCCTTAACCAAACAGGCCCTCCATGATAGTCTTCGGGAACTTGAGGTTCCAGTTTTGGATTGCAGCGCTCTGGCAGAAGAAACTGCTGGCCGTGCTGCGGGCGGTGTGGCAGTGAGAAAGTTGAGAGAATGAGAGGAAAGAGGAGGAAGAAGACGAAGAAGAGAGGGAGAGCGCCATTGGTAGCCATTACTAGTTCCAGTGCGTAGGCTGCTTGGTGTTGAATGAGTTCACAGACTGGGCTATGTATATAACAGCAGGGAGATGAAAAATATTAAAACATGGTAAAATTAATTTTACTGTATTAATAATGAATTGATGATGAAAAAAAAGAAAAGAAAATTAAATGCATTGCATGTGTTGATAACTATTGGCTAAAATAAATTACAAGCTGGAAATTGTTGGAAATTTTATTTAAAAATATAAAAAATTTTGAAATTTATAAATAACTGACTTACTTGACCTCTAACAACTACTTCACTAATAGGGGTTATTATCTATTGGAATATGAAGAATATATATGTGAATCTTTGAATTGAATTACGGCGAGATCCGTTGATCGAATCAATTGGATGATGGTTGAAATCTGAGTGTTCAGAAGAAGAAGATGAGGAAGACATGATTCAAGAATGAATTATTTTCTGAAAGTTTTGAAATCAAATTGAAAACGAAAAGCACAAATATTGTTTTTAAATATGAGATAATATATAGTTACAAGCACTATAAAAAGGTCAATAATGTGAAACAACAGAATAGTAATAATAATTGTTATAGGTGACGGTTGAGTTTTCGAAGAATTGGTAAAAAGAAATTAAATAATTAATTGAAGCAGTTATGGCAGGAGAATCCAAAGAGTTCCTTTTTCCAGAGGTTTATTATGTGAACTGCAAATTAACTTTTTATATAATGTTTTTCTTATATATTTAAATTACATATGGTGCACATCTTTCCTTTATCGACATTAATATTATTGCATCACTTTTTCGAGACTGTTGATGTATAGATAGAATATTAATTACTTCAATTAGTTCAGAATAATTAATATAGTATTTTATAAGATGTGATATACGCGGAGCTAACCTACTTTGTAAAACGATCAAAATTCTGTTACATAAGGCATGCGAATAAGGACAGCGACTGTGATCGCAGTGCTGAACAATAGCATGTTTCGTCTATTATTTCTATGCGAATAAGGAATGCGACTAGGGTCGCAGTCGTGAATAAAATTGAAAGTTATATTATATTAAGTCTGCAACCATGGTCGCAGTATTCAAAAGTTTTGTTATACTATGTCTGCGACTATGATCGCAGACTTTGTAAAACGATCAAAATTCTGTTACGTAAGGCATGCGAATAAGGACAGCGACTATGATCGCAGTACTGAACGATAGCATGTTTCGTCTGTTATTTCTAAGCGAACAAGGAATGCGATATAGGGTCGCAGTCGTGATATAAAATTGAAAGTTATATATTTTTTTTGATTATAGTTTTTGAATGTATGTGTACTGCGACCTGGATCTAATTTATAATATACATTGAGAATAAAGCAATTTCTTAGTATCAAGACCGACCATAGTCGCAGTTCATTAAAAATTACATGAAATATTATCCAACCAATCTACAAATATTGTGGCAGTTACGAGAATATCTGATTTATTAAATATTTGTTGTGGATGAGTTTTTTCTAGTTTAAAGTAAAAATGAGTATTTTGGTCAATTTGATTAACGATTCTTTAGACGGGATGTTTTTGATTTTTTTGGCGCCTACACTTTGCCACCGATATGTGACATATATTCGGCCACGTCACCGCCGGCTGAGAAACTCTTTCAGTTGTCGGCTGAGGTACAGTAACCCTATATTATATTATATATATATATATATATATATATATATATATATATATATATATATATATATATATATGAGAAAAATGTATATCAGCCCGCGGGCTGAGAGTAGTCTCTCAGCCTGCGGTGACGTGGCTCAAATGTCACCTCACTGACTCGCGGCACGCTTTTAGGTGACTGTTAAGTTACCAAATACCCTTATGAAAAGCAACTCTTTTTGGTTCCCTTCCTTATTGTTTATTATTATTTTTCCCCTTTTTTTTGCCGCTCTTTATAGGATATTCTATATAAATTACTTTTCACCCTATTTCCTGACCTCTTTTTGAAAGATCTAGTTTCACCTTTCAGTCTGCGATAAACTTTTTCTGAAAATATAAAATCTTTTCAGATCAATTTTTTTTCTGCAAAATATTTAATGTCGACGTCTGAGCAGTATACCGGCGATCTTAATATGGAAGATATTGCATCTGGTTCTACTTTCTCTCAGAATATTGAAAATATTGAAGGGTTGACATCTCTGCATGCCGATCAACAGGTTTTAATTGTTTATATATATTTAAAAAACAATTTCTTAAATATTTAATGTTTTCTCTTTAGACTATGAGGTACTGCGACCGTTTTAATATTCGGTCGCAATCTTATTTGAAAATAATCTCCGGCTGTGAATTCTTTTTTCTAGGGTATGCGTCTTAGGTCGCAGTCTTTAGTAAGGAGTAATATATATTTCCTCACATACGGATAACTGCGACTTAGGTCATAGTCTTTAGTAAGAGTAATATAGATTTCTTCACATGCGGATAACTGCGACTTAGATCGTAGTCTTTAATAAGGAATAATATAGATTTATTCACATACTGATAACTGCGACTTAGATCGCAGTCTTTAGTAAGAAGTAATATATTTCTTCTCATACGGATAACTGCGACCTGGTCGCAACAGCTGATAAGAAGTAAATTGTTTTCATCTCTTATGCGACCTTGGTCGCATTTATATAACTTATATTTTAGAATACAGTGATATCTAAAAAATATTTATATTCATTTAATTCGTGTAAATTCTTTTTGTAGGATATGAATGCACATGCAGAAATGTCTGGAAGCTCAGATAAGTTTATAGGGAAACAGTTCCTGTCGCATATGGAAGCATACAATTTCTACAATTCTTTTGCAAGGAATAGAGGTTTTAGCGTGAGAAGAAAAAGTACAGATAAGTCACGGAAGCCTCCTCATGAGATGATTTGCAGAAAATTTTGCTGCAACAAGGAAGGTCTGAAGAAGTTGTGTGACAAAAGACAGGAGGGGCTTACAGTGCATCGTCGAGTTAACACTAGAGTAGGTTGTCCTGCTGAGATGCATATCCGTCTTCGTTTATTTTTGGACTCAACTCGATATTGGGTTATCACAAAATTTGTTGATACTCATTCACATGAATTGTCTAGCCCGGATAAGGTACATCACCATTACTCTCACCAGACTCATCGTTCAACAATTAGCAGAAGCATTATGAGCAATCTGGTTGATGTTGGAATGCGGCCTTCAAATATTTCCCGCGTTGTTAATGCAATGAGCCAGGGAGAAGGCTGTGAAGAAGTGCGCCCTCAACAAGTTATTGATTTCACTCGTCAACGTAGAAATAACTGCGGTCATGAGTTTATTGCTATTATCAAATATTTTCAAGAGAAAGCCGAGACCGATCCAGAATTCTTCTTTTCAAGTGAAGTTGATAACGCGGGCACACTTAGAAGCATTTTTTGGGCTGATGGAAGAGCTATTTCCTCGTATCTGAGCTTCTGTGATGTGATCGTTTTTGACACCACATACAGAACTAATAACTTGAGCTTGCCATTTGCTCCATTCACTGGAGTAAATCATCACCGGCAGTCAATTTTGTTCGGCTGTGCAATGCTTGCTGATGAGCAGAGGGATACTTTTGTTTGGTTATTCCAAAAATGGCTCAAGTGCATGCATGGAGTTGAACCGAAGCTGATTATTACTGATCAGGATGCGCAGATTGGTGAGGCCATCAAGATTGTTTTCCCGACGTCTCGGCACCGTTACTGTTTCTGGCATGTACGGAAACATATTGCCGAGCAACAAATCCCAATGGCTAACAAGTATGGAGAAGATATGGTCTCCGATTTCCATGCTTGGTACACCTCCCGCGATATAAGCACTTGTGAGGAACGATGGCGTCTGATGAGTGAAAAATATCAGTTAGAAGAAGAAGATGACAGTTGGTTGATGAAGATGTACAGGCTTCGTGGACATTGGGTTAATGCATATCTCAAGGATGTTTTCTGTGCTGGAATGACAACCAGTCAGAGGTCCGAGAGTATTAATTCCTTCTTTGATGGTTTTGTTAACTCAAACACTAAACTAGTGGAATTTGTTCACCAATATGATAAAGCCGTTGCTTCCCGTCGTGCATCTGAATCTCTTCAAGATTTTAGGGGTTGAATTCTGTGCCCAATTGTACATCCAATCCATATGAGATACAGGTTTCGAAGTTGTATACACCGAAGATTTTTCAGTTGTTCCAAAAGGAATGGGCAGTTGTAATGACACTGTTTTCAGAAGAGGTGGAACATGACAAACCTGGATCAACATATTTGGTTGGTAATTTTTCAGAATCAAAAGACAGTTGGGAAAAGGTCAGTTATGATAAGCGAGAGGAACTTCATGTTTCTTGCAGTTGCTCGTTATTTGAAACAGATGGTATCCTATGTAGACATATTCTGTGTATTTTGTGGCGCAATCACGTTACACATATACCGGAATCATATATACTTCAGAGATGGAGGTTGGATGCTCGTTACAAAAACGTTGCAATTGAAAATGGCATGAGGCCTTTTCCCAGTCAAGGCACTCCACGGACGGCTAGATTGTGGACAGTTCGTTCAAAATTTAATGCAATTCTGGACATGGTCGCTGATTCTGATGAAAATATTTCAAAGTTGGAGGGAGTTTTGGAAAGTTTTGCCCAAGATACCACTAGAGAATACAGAGCAATGTCAGGAAATGATCATTCATCACATCCTAAGACTGCCGTTGGTTCCAGTGGATCCGTTGTCATATTGCGAGATGGTGAAGAATTGAATATACGTGATCCAATTGGTCCTGTACCAACCAAGGGGAGACCTAGAGCTGCATCCAGGCTTAAGTCTGGTTTTGAAGATTCTATATATCAGAAGGAAGTTAAGCATCGAAGATGTGGTAACTGCCAAGAGCTGGGCCATTACAGGACTGGTTGTCCGTTAATGGTATACATTAAACCTGTTAATCATTTTTTTTATAACGATTAATCTTTAAAATTCTTACTATTTATTTTTTTATTGGCAGAAG
This sequence comes from Agave tequilana, assembly GCA_038442645.1. Taxonomy (NCBI): domain Eukaryota; kingdom Viridiplantae; phylum Streptophyta; class Magnoliopsida; order Asparagales; family Asparagaceae; genus Agave; species Agave tequilana. The sequence goes on along the minus strand of JAVJIF010033862.1, from coordinate 6,414 downwards.
AAGTAGGTTTGGGTGCCTCCATCTCGAAGGAACAAAGACTTCAATTTTTTATGAAGTGCGACCAGGGTCGCACAGTGTAGAGAGATTAAGTCGCATTCTGACACTGGCGTGTAATTATAATCAGATTTATTATCATTCTTTGATTTCTACTGTATTATTTCTGTATGTACTTGTACTTTAAAGTTTTAATGCTACAAAATTCTACTTTATAGTTTAATTTTTTTTGTACATAATGTAGTCAGAGACTTTGGTCGCAGTGTACATGGTTAATTGCGACCAAGGTCGCAGTGTTGTTATTGATAAAGATGGCCAGCAACTGCAATCTAGGGTCGCACTACATGTACTGCGACTTAGGTCGCAGTACGTTAGGTAGGTGTTTCCTTTATATTAACACGCATAGCGACCAAGGTCGCAGTGTTGTTGTTGATTAAAACATTGCCGCCATCAACTGCGAACAAGGTCGCATTGTATTTTATTAAGACTGCGGCTATCAACTGTCGCAACCTTCTTTTTAAAATTTTGAGATGGTGAAGACTTAAGTCGTAGTACGTTAGGTATGTGTTTCCTTAATATTAACACGCATAGCAACCAAGGTCGCAGTGTTATTGTTGATTAAAACATTGCCGCCATCAACTGCGACCAAAGTCGCATTGTATTTTACTAAGGCTGCGGCTATCAACTGCGACCAAAGTCGCAACCTTCTTTTTAGAATTTTGAGATGGTGAAGACTTAAGTCGCTGTACGTTAGGTAGGTGTTTCCTTTATATTAACACGCATAGCGACGAAGGTCGCAGTGTTGTTGTTGATTAACACAATTACTGAAGGCATGTTTGTTTCTAACATCAGTACGCAATAGTAAAAGCCAAGTTGTAACAAATGAAGACTGTAAATAATCAATGGAACTTATAATAAATAAATGTATATAAATGTGTATAAATTAAATCAATACAACAAAAAAATTATGCAATGAATTGCACTTGAAATATTTTTTACATTTATAAAAAAAAATTGTGGTATATCAATAATTTGTCAACTATCAGTCTTCATATGTCGTATGTCGTATAATGTCTGTTTCTTCATCCCAACTCTTCTCTACATCTGCAAGTATCATGTATGCAAGCTCACTTCTTAGTTTCTGTACACCAGCAACCGTAACAGCATCAACAGCTGATAGATGATAGCCAGACGCTATGCTTTCCATGTACTTGCATACATATATAGCGCAATCAACACTGAAATTTCCATAGAGCAATCATTAAATGAAATTAGATTTTGTACTAAAAAAGTAGAAAATATGAAATGAAATTAGATGTCAAAAATTTATATACCTGTTTGCTTGTTGGGGGCATTTTGCGTATTTTATTTTAATTTTTCTCATTAATTTTTTGGAATGAATCTCAAAAATCTCTAATAATCTTTCTTTCTGCAATGTCAATAGGAACAAAAATTAGTATTAATCAAATTAATTGCAAGTTTCCAGTAATCAAAATATTAAATTTCAACTCACCATTATTCTTGCATCTCTTTGGTAAAGCTTTGTTATACTACCTTTTTTGTCAGCTGGGACCAAAGAGTTGTAAAAAATTCACTCTTCTGTGGAGCAATCGAATACCAGCAAGGTCCAGTGAAATCCCGGCTCGTCGGCACTATGTTTGTGATTGATCGGGAAGAACATGTACTGCACGTCAGCTGTCCAGTTTTTCAACAGCTTCTGCTTGATGAAATGACCTTCCAGATCTTCAATTTTATTTACAACACCGTGCTGCGGACAAGAAAAAAAATTTAAATCAAATACAAAATGAATTTAAAATATAACAAAAAATTAATTAAAATTAGGAGTCATTAAGTCAAGACAAGACACTGCGATCAAGGTCGCAGCGTTTCTTACTATCATATTTTAAAACTGCGACCTTAGTCGAAGTACATGCCTACACAGTGATAGAGAACATGACTTAGTCGCAATATATTTTAATTACCTTAGTCGCAGCTGCGACCTTAGTCGCAGTATATTATTTAGTCGCAGTACATGAGTTAGTAGCAGTACATTTTAATTATAAACTGCGACTTTGGTCGCAGCTCCGACCTTGGTCGCAGGTCGCAGCTCCGACCTTGGTCGCAGGTCGCAGCTGTTACATTTGTCGCAGTACCTGAGTTAGTAGCAATACATTTTAATTATAAATTGCGACCTTAGTCGCAGTACATGTGTTAGTAGCAGTACATTTTAATTATACACTGCGACCTTAGTCGCAGTACATGATTTATGCCTACACAGAGATAGAGAATATTAGTAATCTGTTCCAGAGTTGATATTACATTAAACCGTAAAGGAGAAAGTAGATTTTTACCCAAGCTTCGCTTCGGAAGAATATGCTTTTTAATCTTTCTCTTTTCTCAAGATGCTGCATGTAGAAATGAATTATATTTGCATCTAAGTCTCTACTGAACATCAGGTCCTCAATGTCATTCCTTGAAATGATGATTGCATTATCGGTATCCTGATACGCAGTAGAACTGCAAGATATTCAAAACAAAGTTAGTAATTTAATTGTTCTTATATAAAGGTATAACAGAAAATTTTTGATATGAATTAACTTACTCAGAGTAGGACTTGTCGAAGAAATTTTTATAAGAGCTTGTTGATGGGGCTGCAGAATTCTGTATGATGTGGTTTCGGTCAATTCTCTCGATTTTGGCTCAGTAGAGGAAATCTCTTTGTCGCCGAAACCAGCGGTAGAACTCGCAGCCGCAGGCTGTGGAAGAGGATTTTCATTTTTTTTCTTCTTCTGTTTTGGATAAACAAAGTCGGAGTCATCGCGATCTCTTTCAGCGCGCTTGCGTTCTTTGACTCCCCTCTCTATTGTTCCTTTAGAGGTTTCCAAAACAGCTTCTTTTGAGGATTGCTTCTGAGGCGGAGTATGTTCTTGAATTTTTTTTCAGAAGCACTATCTTTTTGGGGTTCTTGAATCATTTGACTTATATCCACAGAAAATTTTTGCATATCTTCCCATAAAAATTTAAAATAGATTCAGAACCCATTATTTTATCCTCTTCCAGTTTTTTCTTCTTCTCCTCTTCAGCCTGCTTCTCCATCTGCTCCTTCATTCTTTTGTTCTCCATCTGCGCCTTCCTCCTCTTCTTCTCATTCTCTTCCTCTTCCCTCCTCCTCCTCTCCTGCCCCTCCTCTTCCCTCCTCCTCTTCTCCTTCTCCTGCTCCTCCTTTTCCCTCCTCTTCTTCTCCTTCTCCTCTTCTTCCCTCATTCTCCTTTCATTCTCCTCCTCTTCCCTTCTTCTATTCTCCTTCTCCTTCTCCTCCACTTCTCTCCTCCTGTTCTCCTTTTCCTTCTCTTCTTCCCTCTTCTTCTCCTTCTCTTTCTCTTCCTCTTCCCTCTTCCTCCTTTCATTCTCCTCCTCTTCCCTTCTTCTATTCTCCTTCTCCTTCTCCTCCACTTCTCTCCTCCTGTTCTCCTTTTCCTTCTCTTCTTCCCTCTTCTTCTCCTTCTCCTTCTTCGCAGCAGCGGCTGCTCTCAGCAGCTCTTCTTCTTCCTCTTCTTTAACCTTTAATTTCCTCTGCTGCCTTTTTTGGTTTTTCTTCTCTCTTTTTTCTCTCCTTTTTAATTTTAATTCAGCCTTGAGTCTTTTCTCAGTCTCCATATTTTCAATCTTTTTTTCAAGCTGAGAAACATAATCTCTCAAGTGCTGATTTTCAGACCTCAAATGTTTTATTTCTTCTGCTTGAACATCCGGTGGAGGTGGCAAATAACCTTCAAAAATTGGTTCTTGCTCACTCGTTTCAGCCGGTTCTGGCTCCTTTTCGGGATGTCAGCTTCATTATATGTATGGCCTCCTTCATCTCCTTCACTTTCACCTTCTTCTTCTTCTTTTCTTCTTCTTCATCTTCACCTTCATCTTCTGCTACTTCTTCTTCCTCCTCCTCTTCCCTTCAACAGGAAGGCCAATCATATTTTTTTCAGCATTAGAGATGTTGGCCATTCGACTCAAAATCTGAAAATAAACAGAAAAAGGTAAGCTAAAAATAAAACAATGAAATAATGATACTGCGACCATGGTCGCAGTTTATTTATGAAATATTTTGGATAAGAATGCGACCATGGTCGCAGTATGTTTGTCGTGCACAAATTTATCTGCCAAGACATGCAGCTCAACACTGCGACCATGGTCGCAATTCTGTTGAAAAGGGTATTTTCAAGAGAATGCGACCATGGTCGCACATTATTTGTCAGGCAGAAAACGAACTGCGAAAGGTGCAGCTCAATACTGCGACTATGGTCGCATTTTATTTGTACTACACATAAAAAGAAGTTTAACTTACAATATTGCTGTCAATCTTTTTTAGATCAACTTCAAGTAGAGATCTGCTAATATTTTGGAGGTCCCATCTTACTGCGCGTGGGGTTTTTTCCTCCAAACCAGACCTCTGCTCAAAAATAGGTGCCCTCTCACACAGCCAATACTGCAAAAATGAAAAATTAAATTAGTTTCCACAAATTTTCTCAATTTATGGGTAAATTTCATACAATGTTGGCCAAATTTGAGATTTCTACTTACAATAATTTGCACGGAGCATCCTTGCAGCTCGTACGTGGTTTGCCTGAAGATGTCCATTGAGTCAATCAGGAATTGCCAAACAGCTTTTGCCCAGCATATTGTCCTCATCAGTTGCATATTGGCAATCTGTTCCACAATATACCACGGCACCGTGCATTTACTGCCAGAGAAGAAAAGAGTGGCCGACATGTATAGGATGACTAATGTGGTAAAGTCTTGAGCTGCAAGTCTATTTATGTCTCTTATAATTTCATTTATAGACAATTGCTGCTCAGATTGTTCATCCGGTGTCACATCTAATATATCCCTCTTCCTTCTCTTGACAAGAAGATCATCCAAAGCATCTTCAATAGATACTTTTGTGATCTTCTTTATATTGGGGAAAAAATATTTTATAACCCCTCTATCTTTCATCGTACATGTCTTATTCATCACAAAATCTGCCCCATTGACAGGTAGACCAAAAGTTAGGGCAACATCCTCCACTGTTAACTCAATCTCTTTGCCCCCAATTGTAAAGGTCTTTTTATTCCTGTCATACTGGTCTAAAATACGCAGTACGGCAACGTTTGATTTTAGAGCCTTTTCAGCCCCAAATTCTTCATTGTAGAACGCCATGAAGATTGGGCCAAATGGGGTATTCTTCATCGCCTCTACGAAATCAGCCTGTATGTACTTCTTAAATTTCTTCATTAACTGGCACATTGGTTTTATGCTTGATCTCAGAGGACGAACCTGTATCTGTTGTTTACCTACGTAGGAAGAAAAATTAAACACTTTAGACCAATGATTATTTAAAAATTATAAGGGAATAAAAAGCATATTTGTTTTTAATAAACTGCGACCTCGGTCGCAGTCATGCATTGCAAAAAAAAAAACAACTAGAACCCGGACTACACTGCAATCTAGGGTCGCACTACATGTACTGCGACCAAGGTCGCATAAGACTACAGTGCAATCAGAACAACTGCGACCGGGTCAACACTGCGACCAAGGTCGCATAAGACTACAGTTCAAACAGAAACAACTGCGACACAAGTTTGATAAAAACATATTATTTAAAATAAACTGCGACCTTGGTGAAGACTTGAGACTACAACTCTTATTTAAACAACTGCGACCCCATGTCGTCAGTATGTAAGAAAAAAAAGTAAGTTTCATATACTGCGACCTACGTCGCATTCGTCTACAAGGAAAGGTAAAAAAAAAAAAATTCCAAAGTCGCACAGATCTGAACTGCGACACAGTAAAAATAGAAGTAAATAATAAAAACTTTCAAAAAATAGGACCTTTATCGTCTAAAGTTTGAAAATCTCTTTCTTAATTGCGACCATGGTTCCAATATTTAAAAAAAATTAAAAAAACATGCGACTTCAGAAATAATTCTTGAAAAAAATTTAAAACTATTAAAATACACAAACCCTAAAAATTTTTGAAAATATCATTTTTGTAGTACCTTTTTCGACGGATGATTTCTTAGGCGCCATCAGTTGCAAATATGTTTTTTAAAAAACGGATCAAATTTTTGAAGGAAAAGAACTAATTGGATCAGAACCGCCGGTTGAAGTTTTAGAGCTGTAAATTTTTTTGGAAGACAATTTTTTTACAATAAGGTAAAAGGTTGTGAGGGAGGGTATTTTCGGAAAATACAATTTTGAGGTGACTGGCATTAAATTGGGCGGGATTTTACAGGATTTTGTCCGCCAAATTTTTTTACAGATGTGGGGCGGTGATGTTGGCACGCCCGCAGGCTGAGAAAACTCTCTCAGCCTGCAGGCTGAGGTACAGTAAGCCCTATATATATATATAATATATATATATAGATATATATATATATATATATATATA